>PVHP010032217.1:0-20568 GCA_004024765.1 Zapus hudsonius | reverse complement strand
CCATTTGTTTAATTCAAAATGTAATGTGTCTTTCAGCTCTATTTCCAAAATCCTGTCACTACCTGAAAGAGTAACCTGTAACCACTGGCAATAACTCCCCGTTATCCTCCCTGATCCCTGGCATCATCTGTTCTACCCTCAGCTTTGCCTCTGCTGGCACCTCATGCACCTGAAATCACACAACACTAATCTGTGTGTGATGTCCCTTGTCTGCTTTCCTAGGGGGAAGCATCATATTAAAGTTCTAGATCAGGCTTTTGAGAAGATGCCATATTGTTTCTCATAGTGGATGCATGATTTTATGTCCCCACCGGCATGCACAGGATTTAAATTTCTCAGGATTCTCACCATTACTTATTTTCTTTTTTTAATTTTTATATATTTTTAGTTTCTTTGCTTGCTCATTTATCTGTTGAGGCACATTATTGCTGTACCTCAGGGTAGACTAGAAATGACTATTGTAGTCCAGACTGGCTTTGAGGTTTCTGTTCTCCTGCCTCAGCCTCCCAGTGCTGGGATTATAGACAAGTGCCACCATGCCTGGCTCTAGTTTCATTTGCACTTTTGGTGATGATATTCTGAATGACATGAAGTAGTATATTACCGTTGTTTTGGTTATATTTTCCTAAAGAATAAGGGTGCTTATTCATTGTGCAGAAAGGACACAGTCTTTCTTTTCCTTGTACTTTCTTTTTATGCCTTTGCTATCAACGTAATTCTGATAAAAGAGTGAGGAAAAACATTCCTCCTTTCAATTCCTTTTTAAAAGCCTGAGAAAAAACAGTTGTTAGCTTTTCCATAAATGTTTGCATATTTTATCACTGATGCCCTCTGCCCTTGATATTTATTTATCGGGCATTTTTTATTAATTCAATATCTCTTTTTCTTCATATGTCTGAGCACATTTTTTATTGCTGAGGGAGTTTATAAAGATGTGCATTCTAAAAAAATTTAACATGGTTTTCAGAGTACAGCTGCTAATCATATTCTAATATCCCATTTACTACTATAAAATCAGTGATAACTTGCCTATTATTTCTCATTTTTATGATTCAGATTTCCTTTTTTCTCTTCTTAAATGTAAAAAGCTTGTGAGTTTTATTACTTTCCAAAGAACAAACTATCAGTTTTGTTGATTTTTATTGACTGCTACTCGGTTCTCTGTCTCTGGACTGATCAAGGTTCTTTCTTATTTTTTTTCCCTTTGGCTAGATTGGGTTTAATTAAATCATCTTTTTCTATTTTCTTAATATTTTTTATTATTACTATTTTAGGCTTTTCTTTTGAGATTTTTTTTGTAAATGCATGTTTTCATAGCTCTAATTTTACGACATAAGGTATTTTATAATTACTATTTTGTTTCTTTGATATATTATTGGTCATTTAAGAGTAGGTTTTAACTTCCATGTATTTTGACTTTTCCAGATTTCTTTCTGTCATTCATTTCTAACTTCATTCTATTTTGCTTGTGTAATTTGTATAATTTCAATCTCTTTAAATACATTAAGACTAGTTTTTGACCAAAATGTTGTCAACCCTAGAGAATGTTATATGTTAGCATATAGAAACTTGTACTCTGCTCTGGCTGGATAGTGTTTTCCCATAAGTATATTGTGTTTGCTTAGTCATGGTTGCAAATCCTCTATTTCTATAGTGAATTTCTGTCTGTTGTCTTCATGACTGAAAATGAAGTGTTAAGGTATCGAACCATTATTTGATTATTATGCCTATTTTCCTTTGCTTATCTCAAATTATTCTTTATACATTTTAATTATCCTTTGCAAAAATGTATACATGTATAACTCTTAGATCTTGCTGTACTGAAATATCACCAAAATATAAAATCTTTTGGTCTATTTACCTTGTTTTCCTTTAAATTTTATTTCATACAGGATTAATATGATCACTGCAGTTTTTTGGTTATTATTTAGAAGTAACTTTTTTCCATCCTTTACCTTTGATCTTTTTATATATTTGTATTTTAATTGAGTCTATTGCAGTGGGTATACAAGAAGATCCTGTATTTTTAATTCAGCCTGAGGGTATTTAGCTTTACATAGGCTGTGGATTTGGATTCTTTAATTATAATCAAATAAGGATAGGAAAAACATGCTTCCTTGTGAGCATTTGCTTTCTGTGTGTTATAGGACTGACTATTCATTCTAAACTTCATGCCTGCATTGTTTGAGACATTGCTAACTTGTGTGGTAGACTATTTGGGTTCTCTTTCTTTACCCTATGTGTTTTTAGGTTAATTAATTTACAACTGAAAGCATGTACATAAAACAATTCTCAAACACAAAACAATAAAAGTAATGGGGGTTGGAGAGATGGGTCTGTAATTAAGGTGCTTGCCTGCATAGCCTAATGACCAGGGTTCATTTCCCTAGTACCCACATAAAGCCAGGTGTATAAAGTGGCCCATGCTTCTGGAGTTCCTTTTTAGAGGCAAGAAGTCCTGACATGACTATGCTCCCTCTCCCTCTCAATCTCTCTCTCTTGCTCTCTCTCTCGTTCTCACTCTCGCTCTCTGTATCTCTCTGCTTTCAAATAAAGCATTATTTTAAAATAATGGTAGTTTGAAAATGCAGGCCTTTAAGATGAAGGTGACTGTGGGGTGCTTGGTAGACACCCATTATTAGAATGAAGAACTTCCCTTCTAGGCTTTCTTGTTTTCTGCTGTGGTCACAGGGTGTTCCATAGCTACCTCTGCTCTAGGTCATCCACAGCGTTCTATCATCATTCTTCTATGGAGTTGTATCCATTTATTAAAGTGGGGCTAACTGGTTTCCAAATCTTATTGTTGAATATGTTATTTCTCCATTCATTTTTGTTGGGGCATATACATGTTTATAATTACTAACAGAGCTTGAGGGAATGAGTTTTTGGAAGCATTATGCTTATAAATAAATTATTAGTATGATGTTTTCCTACATATTGGTCAACTATTTTTTTTCCAATACCAAGCTCTGGAGTGATAAATACTGAATAAAAATGTAAAATTTGCTATTCTCATTAACCCTACATTTTAGTTGGGAATTCAAATCATAAGTAGCATAAATAAGTAATAAATTACTAGAGAAAAGTAATGAACAAGGTTAGAAATCATTAGGTTTATAGAGAATTTAGATGGCTGAAATTTATATTGATTTTTTTTAGGGCTGAACATAACAAATCAATTTGAGATTTACTGGTAGGATGGTAAATCAGAATTTTAAATTGTAAATTAGCTCTTATGCAAAAGGGATGTAGGTATAAGGAAGATAAAATGTGCATAAGTCAGTCTTTTTATATTATAAGCATAATTATATGTATTCTCATATCTTTTTGGGTGGTAAGCACTATTATACTCATTGTAGAATGAATGAATCAAGACTTGAGGAATTTATTAATAATTTATCATCACAGTAAGAAGCAAGGATTCATCAGATAAATTATGCCTTTAAGCTTTTAAATGATTCTATTAATATTAAGTGAAGTCCATAAATATCCTAGCATATTCAATACCTATTTTAGACAAAATCCCTAATATTAACTTTTTAAAAATGACTCTCAAAAGGTGAATGTAAAAAAAAAACACTGAACAGTGAAAGTTGAACGTTTATTGATTGCAGTTAAGTAGATTCCTTGACTGGGTTAATTGAGGTGGGAAGACCCACGTTAGCTGTGGGGTGCACCACAGAACTGACTAGAGTCCAGGAATAAATAAAAAGGGAAAGGGAATTGAGTAGCAGCCTTCATTGCTCTCTGTTTCCTCACCGTGGAGCTACCTCAAACTCTTTTTACCATGGCTTACCCACGCACTATAACCTTGAACTGTAAGCTGAAATATACCTTTCTTCCTTAAAGGAAAGAAAAATATTGCAGACGCTGGACATGGTGGCTCACACCTATAATTCAGCAATGTATGAGGCTGAAGCAGATGGATTTCCATCAGTTCACATAGTGGATTGCCGAATAGCCTAGGGTGAGTAGTGTGAGACTGTGATTGCTGAATATTTTTACATTCTATTGGAATATCATTATTGCTTGAATGTCTCATTGGAATATCATTATTGCTTCTATGTCTTTCAAATGCTTCATGATGAAACATGAGCTCCACTACACAGAGATCCTACATATTTAACATGATTACTAGTACATTTAAAAATACAACTGAAAAATTTCTTTTTTTATTCCATTATATAGGAGTGACATTTTCAAATAATTAAAAGGAATTCAATTAAGGCAGTAAATTTATAAGTCTGTAGAGATAAGATTACTTCATATTAATTTTTAATTATAATAAAGGAAAATGTTCAGTTGGGTGTGATATCGCACACTTGTAATCCTAGCACTAAGAAGGTTGAGATAGGAGAACCATGAGTTCAAGACCACCCTGGACTACATAATGAGTAATTCCACATTAGTCTACCTTGTATATAAGATCCTGTCTGAAAAAAAAAATGCTTAGTCTAATTATAATTTGACATCCCTTCCTCATTCAAACTTTTTGTAAATATCCCAAAACTTTTAAACATTGGATTATATACCTTTTCAAGCACATATTTCCTTTGCTATAGGGGATTAAGTTATTGAGTAGGTTATTATGCATTAATTTGATTATATTTCATAAACAAGTTAATTACATCATTAATGTGAAACAAGATGAAGTCTGTGAAATAAAATGAAATCACTATTTCTGCGCATCATATTACTATCTTATTCATTTTTCATTAAATCCTTAAATTGTCAGCAAAGGATAAACAGATGATAATAGGAGAACTTTACAAGATATATATGTTTGAAAAATTAAGACATAAAATAATAAGCTCCAATAGTAGCTGGACTTTCAAACCTGAGGGAAAAAATAATCCTGTTAAGCCTGTCATTTAATTTAGAAAAACACAACAAGGAAATAGAGAAATATGAGACCTTAATGACCATCCTTGTTTCTTCCATGATGATTCTTAGATGGTTTCAAGTTTGAATGTCTTTATTAAGTCTCCATTGATGGAGGCATGTGCTTTAAGGCCTCAGCCTTTACTTCTGGAGAGGAATGACTGACCATTCTTCATATTGCTATGGAACATTTTATACTTGTATTTTAATCATAGTCACATCCCCCATGACTTCTCTTGTCCCACTCCTGATGAGCAGCTTCTCCCCAACTAATCTCACTTCTTCAGTTTGTCTGTGATTTTGTCTAATTTCCTTTCATTGGAGGGCATTAGTGTTGGATTTGTAATTGTGGAGGAGTTATGTTGCTTTGACTCATTGTGTTTCTTACATTATTATGTTGAGACTTATATATTGGGATTATTTTGTAACTTGGATGTGTTTTTATCAGATCATAGTTTAGAGACCATGTTCTGTCCATTTGGAGTGAGTTTCTAGCCCACCTGCACTGAGTTATTAAGTGATTTACCTTCTTGGTACAAGCTCAGCTGGGCTAGGCTCAGTTTGGTACTTTATGGTGGAGAGGGAGAGTAGGAACCCTTGCTTCATGGTGGGGGGGGAGAGTGGGAACCCTTGGATCATGCTATAGCTTCAGTGTTCTTGGTGCTGGTTTATGGGAGAGAGGAATTTTGGGAAATTCCCTGTCAGTTCTGATGGAGCTCAGTTGGAACTCATCCTCTGCTTCAGGTTCCTCTGCTCTTGCATGTCTGGTGTATGTGGGGAGAAGTAGTTCCTTCTGGATTCCACGGTTCTTTTGGTCCTGTGAGTATGGGGAGAGGCACTTCCTAGCATCTGGCACTGTTTGGTATCACTAGGCATTAAGATTCAAGTCAATTAAGAACAGCTCCCTCTGCTTCTCTGTGAAGATCTCACATGGCTAAGTAAGTTCTCTTCCAAATCATATCTCTTGCAGAAAACTAGCTTATTGTGTGTGATCTTGACTCTTCTTTCCACAAGGCCATTTGTGCTGCTTCAAATGACAGTGAAGTGTCCCTCCCACTCTTCACCTTCATTTAGAGCCTCAATCCAATTCTGCCAAAAATTCTTACTTAACTTGAAAGAGTCCTTCCTCAGTAAATCACTGAATCAATTCTTACTGCTTATATCCATACATTTGGTTTTCTTAGGGTTTCAAATATGTTAACATATCAAAATTTTTACCTCATTTTAGTTCACATTCACCAAATTATCTCAAATAAAGAAGTTTTATAGCCTTATAGAAATTTCACTCTGTGAAACCCAGAAGCATGTTATTGAAGAACTCTTGGACAGCTCTTTAAAATTTTCTGAATACAAGATTATTCCTCTATATGCTCTAATTATGCCCACTTCTACAGCTGAAATGAACATTAATGTGCTGTCATATAGCATGCCTGACATTTGAAGTTGCCCTCTCTCAACGAATATTGACCTTATTTTTTTTTCGCTTCTTTTGCTTTCTTTCTTTCTTTCTTTCTTTTTTTGTTTTTCGAGGTAGGTTCTCACTCTAGCCCAGGCTGACCTGGAATTCACTGTTAGTCTCAGGGTGGCCTTGAACTCACAGCAATCCTCCTACCTCTGCCTCCAGAGTGCTGGGATTAAAGGCGTGCACCACCACACCCGACTGCTTTGTTTTATTTCCTTTTATTCACTCCTCTTAGATGTCCCCCTTTAAAAATAAGGAAGAAAAAATAGGGGGAACTCTCTATGAAATAGGAATAGGGAAAAACATCCTGAACAAACCTCCAGTAAAACAGAAAGTACAGCAATCACTTAACCAATGGGTTCGCATCAAGCTAAAAAGCTCTGTACAGACAAACATACCATAGTCAAAGCCAACAGACCACCATTAGGTTGAGAGTTAATCTTCCCCAGCTACAATACAGATAGAGGTCTAATATCTAGAACCTACAAACAGCTCAATAAATTAAATAATAAAATATCAAACAGCCCTCTCACAAAATGGGCCTCTGAGCTCAACAAATGGCCAACTCTCACTTAAGAAAATATTCAACATCATTAATCATCAGGGAAATGCAAATCAAAATAATAATGAGATTCCACCTCACTACAGTAAGATTGGCAATCATTAAAAAATCTACCAACAACAGATGTGGGCGAGGATGTGGGGAAAAGGGAACCCTGATTCCCTGCTAGTGGGAATGCAAACTTGTATAACCACTATGGAAAGCAGTGTGGAGGCTTCTGAACAGAATGGATGGATATACAACCTCCAGTTGACCCAGCTATCCCTCTACTAGGCATCTATCCTTAGAACTCCTCATTTTAGCACAGAGATATCTGCACAACCATGTTTATAGTGGCTCAATTCATAATAGCTAGGAATTGCAACCAACCTAAATGCCCATCACTGGATGAATGGATATCAAAAATGTGGTGCATATACACTGTTGTGGTCAGCTTCCAAGTTGCTGCGCAGAAAGAACCTAAACAAAAGTGGCTTGTGGAGGAATGGGTTTATTAGGTTTATGCACTCGAGGGGAGACATCCTGGCAGGTAAAACGATGGCATGAGCAGAGCAGAGGGGTGGACTTCACCTCCACCACAATACTGGAAATAGTGGCAGGAAGGTGTGCCAAATACTGGCAAGGAGAAGCTGGTTTATAACCCCCATAAGCCCGCCCCCAACAACACAGCTTCATCGAGGTTGTAAAACCCAAACTGCCATCAACTGAGGATCATTTTATCAGAACACATTCATTTGTTTGTGGGGGACACCTGGATCAAACCATGACATACACCATGGAATTCTACTCAGCAGTGAGGAAAAATGATACAACGAAATTCAAAGAAAAATGGATGTACTTGGAACAGATCATACTCAGTGAACTCACACAAGAACAGATAGACAAACACTACATATTTTCCCTCATATGTGGCCCCTAATAAGGTTAAGCTTGAACAGTAAGTAAACATGAGTAGCAATTCAGGAGACAAAACAAAGGGGACAGAAGAAAATACGGGCTGGAGGGGGAGCTGACAGAGAGGGGAGATATACTATAATCAAACCTAACAATAATCTGACTCCATAGAATCCTTTCTTTTGTACAACAATTTCTGGAGGTAGCTGGGAGCATCATATGGTAACAAGGACCCCAAAGAGGGGGGATGGAAGGCTACCTATAGTACAAAGGATGCTGACCTTGGCTACCTGATCCAGTAAGTAGTTACTGTCCACAATGAGCTATTGTTCAGAGTGACCCACATGGTCCCTAAAATAAGGCAAACTTTTGTCACAGCTCTTGAAGATAAGGCCCTATTGCCAAAGATTCCATAGACTCCTGTCACACAACACTGAGAGACTCTGCTGAATCTGGAAAACTAAGTCAGCTCCCAGAAGTCTAGCCTGTTTACACAGGCTGGAAGGTGTTGCACGAGCTGCCAGGGGAACCAGACCAATAATATTCTGAGAAAGTAGGGGATATCCTCAAGCTACATGGACTGATGGCCTGAGAATGTAGAACACACTGCTCTATGGCACAGACAAGCAACACAAGAAGTGCCCATCTGTGCAATACTGGCACTCAACCTAGGTAGGTAATCAACAACTGGCTAATTGGCTATGAGATCCGCTCAGTGGCAGGGAACCCTTAACTGGTACAGGGACCCAAGGCAACCTTGAATGAGGACCAATAACTGGATCTCCAAGGGGAAGTCCCCTCTAACCATAGGTCTTCAGAAAGACTATACACTTTAAAGTCTCACCAAACTAGCAATATTTGTCTCAATTGTCCAATAATGATCTCACTCTCCATTGGAGATTCTTTGTACTTTTCAGAAATCAATGAAAACTGTGAACAACCAAACTCCACCAAGTGGATCTGAGTTAATAGGGGACACCCAAACAGGAGACAAACTACTTCAAACTCACCATTTAGAGCACTAACGCAACCTCTAAGTAAGTGGGATGATGAGCTAAAGAGGTAGCCATACAGCAAGGCATATATCTTAGGGAAGGATAATGGAGAGAGGTACCAAGGGTTCCCAAAATTGTCCAAAAAACAAATTCAGAGACTTAAAAAACTAATAACTATGCAAAAAAACTAATAACTATGCAAAACTTAAACTCACCCACCATGCATGACTCAGGGAAATTTGCAGAAGAGGTGGTGGGGAAAATGTAAGAAATAATACACTAGGGGGATAAAAAAGAAAACAATGAAAAACTGGCTACCTCTGGTGCAGTTCATACCCCCTATCCTATGGACAGATTCAGAATGCTCACCGAGGAAGTAATCCAGAGGGTAGGGAACAGAGAGGAGGGAAACTTGGATACATTCACAAGATTTGCTCATACAATGTATATACTTATTCATAATAAAGATATTTTTAAAAGAATGTAAGAGCCATGGGAGGATATCTAATGCATAAAAGGGAATGCCATCCTGGTTTCAATGGTTTTCTCTAATAACTTATGGTACTGGGCATATTGTTTTATTAATATGTATAATTTTATTCCAATAAAAACCATTTAAAAAGGGGTGGAATCTGGAACATGGGCTGGAGGCCATTCTCACAGGCCAATTTTACAGCTGCACTTTGAACAGTAACAGGTTTAGCAACCTAACTGCAGGCAGTTTAGGACTTCAGAGATAGATATAGATAGATAGATGATAGATAGATAGATAGATAGATAGATAGATAGATAGATAGATAGATAGATAGATAGAAGCAGAGAGAGAAAAAAAGAAAGAGAGAGATTGCCATTTGCAGTGGTACAGTGAGGTGGGGCTGTGATCATCTGCTTGGGCTGGGGCAACATGGGTGGCTAATAGGAACCATTTATTGGGTTGAAGAGAAGGTTGTTCTCCCAGGAAGAGGACCTGGGTTAGACAGCAGAACTGACAGACATCAAAGAGATCAGAGGTAGAAGAATGCCTGAATAAGGGAGATTTCTCGCCATTAGCAGTTCCAGTTCATGAAGTTATAAAGATCTTTAAGAATTTGGAAGTCAAATTGCCATTTTAGGCCAGTGGGAACCATTGTACAATTTATATTGTGGCCAGACTGTATTGCAATAAAAAATGAGGTGCTTGGAAAAAAAATAAGGAGGAGTATATCATGGAGAAGGACAGGAAGGGTCATATACTTTGTGGTGCTGAGTAAAAGCCAAACAGGGAGCCACATGCTGAGTCCACGGGGTTGGATCCTGAACTTACAGCTGTGTGATTTAGTAAGAGTAACATTTTAGCCATTAGTTTTTTATTTATTTTTTTAGACAGGTTCTCATATACCTCCTGCTGATCTGAAATGTGCTCTGTAGATGAAGCTCTTACCTTTGCCTTCCAAGTGCTGAGATTACGGTGGAGCAACAAACCCTGGACTCTGATATAACTAACATAAAATGCTAGGTGATAAATTTTGACTACTTTTAGGAAGTCAAAGGCCTAAAGAAAAATTCCCACTTTAATCTGAAAATATATACCACTGGCAAACCTTTAAAAGCTTAAAATGATGAAATTCCCTTTTCCAGGATGCACTCTTGTTAAGTTATATCACCTTTTTCATTTCCCAAAACAGCAGCAGAAACATACAACACTTTGAAGCTATAGTCCTATTGCTGTCTGTGCCATCTCAATGACTGTGAACACATTTGTGGGATTGAACTAAAATAAATTTTACCGAATGGAGAGAGAAATCAACACCTGATTCCCCAGTGATAGCCTCTGCAGAGACTGAAAGCCCAGGTACTCTATTTAGAAAAAAAAATTACTCCTTTGGTTTTAAAGTATAGGTTAAAATGTCAAAGGTTTTATTTTTATTTTAAATTCTGATTCAAGGGACCCATTAGAGAGCAAAGGAATGAAAACCTCAGGCAATAAGTCTTTTAAGATGCTCCCCAAGGTGACTCTGCTGCAGGAAAATTAGAGAATTATTTTCTTGAATAAAATATC
Organism: Zapus hudsonius; assembly: GCA_004024765.1. Taxonomy (NCBI): domain Eukaryota; kingdom Metazoa; phylum Chordata; class Mammalia; order Rodentia; family Dipodidae; genus Zapus; species Zapus hudsonius. Next base: position 9,736 of record PVHP010032217.1, on the reverse strand, counting down.
TTCTATAATTAACTGTCATATTTTCTTGCTTGACAACAGTTATGATAAAACATCTAGAAAAATCAGGCCTTCACTGTATAGTTGCTGTGTGTGTGTGTGTGTGTGTGTGTGTGTGTGTGTGTGTGTGTGTGTGTGTGTAAAACCTGACAAATAGATTCACACAAAAATTGAATGCCTGTCTTTGAGTCTTTGAGTGCCTTTTACCCCTTGTAATTTCTTCAGAGTGGATCCTGCCTATAGTCCATGGCCCTGCCTCTAGTGTTCCCTGTCAAAGTGTTTGCAATGTCTCTCTACATCACCAGGATTGTCTTCCTGCACATGTTTCTCTTACTATCTGATTCTGCAGCTACTGTTTTGTAAAGGCTGCAGGGAGATGAGATGAATCTTCCACTGTGATGTAAGTGATCCACCTTTCTACCCAGCTTTCTGACCCCAAGTCCACATTCCATTCTACCTGTGTTCTGCAGGACACAACTCTAAGAACAGTTCACCTGATCACCAAACAACGCTAACAATGACTCCTCTGCATGACTTCCTAATTTCTTTTTTCATATCATGGTATTCAGTTATCATATCATTACTACCAGGCTAAATATCATTTTATTTTAATGGACTTATTTGCAGCAACTTTGCTCTTATGAATAATTTTGGTGGACAATATAGAATTCTCATATAGTCCATCACCCTTCTTCTCAACTCTTACTTTTCAGTGCTTGAAAGTTTAGTGATCCTAACAATTATGTGGTATTAACACAATGTCATATTAAATTGCAATTACCTGATATGTAGAATATAGAACATCTCCTTTTTTACTTAAGCTTAGTTTTACCTTTAGGTTCTTCGGTGATCTATCTGTTGGGGTGTACTGACTTTCTTTTTTCCTTTTTCTTTAATTGTGTTGCTTGTTTTCTTAACTTAGAGTTAAGAATTCTTGGAATATTTTGAATATCAGTCCTTAATCAGAAATGATTTTTGTGCACAACATATTCCTGATACAACCAGAACTATTCATGGTTACATGGCTTGTGCTTAATCTTGAATGCCCTTTCAATCCAACACCAAGTGTCCCAAAGTCCTCTCTAACTCCAAGTCTCAGCTGAAAATTCAATGCTTTGTATTATCACTTTTCATGGAATAAATTTATTTCCCTATTTTGGTTCTCCACTGGAGTTTTGTGGGGCTCTACAGTAGTTAATAGAATTTATTTGTAATATTTACAGAATCATTTCTACCACTAAAATGAAATATGTTACAGGAAGATTTTCATCATCACTCTTCCACAAATATTACCTGAACTGATTTTGCATTTAGTAAACATTCAACAAATATTTATAAAATTTTGCCAACATAAATTATTGAGCATGTTTGCCATTTGTTAAAGTGATCTTAAAGTGTTTTTCTGTTAGAGTACTTCCACTGAGCATAACAGCCATTCCCACCTTCATTACACCTCGGGAATGAACCTGTAGACACTGCTTCATAGAAGGAAGACATAGAGGCTCCCCAGACCCTCACCTGATAGCTCAGTCAATCATCCCTGTACCTCCCAGACAGCAGTATGAGATTCTGCTCCATATGCACATGGTCTCATGATCAACACTGTGGGTGGAAGCTTAACAGAAAATTGGGGCTCCCTCCTTGAAGCTGTACAGAGGTTGTCATCTGTGCTAGATTGACACTTTCCAGTGGTGCAGCTGTTTGGAGGTCACTAATTCTCCTGTAAGTAATTCCTCATCTGTACTGTTGAAGGAAGCCCACTATACACTTTGAGGACAGCAGTTGCAACTGGATCTTCCACTGCCGAAAATAGTGAACCAAAAACAATATCTCTGAAGGGACTGCAGAAATTAATGCCACTCAAAATGATTTGAAGGATACAAGGGTGGTGGTTCCAGCCATGTCTCCCTTTAACTCTCCCATTTGGCCTGTTCAGAAAACAGATGGATCCCAGAGAATGACAGTCAAATTGGAAATTTAATCAAGTGTTGACCCCAATTGCAGTTGCTGTTTCTGATGTGGTTTCTTTACTTGGGCAGATTAACACATCTCCTGGTACCTAGTATGCAGTTATTGATCGTGTGTGTACTTTCTTCTCCATACTGGTCCATAAGGACCACCAGAAGCAATTGCTTTCAGCTTGGAAGGTCAGCAGTACACCTTTACTGTCTTACCTCAAGATTATATTAACTCCCCAGCCCTCTGTCATAGTTTAGTTTGCAGGGGCTTTGATCTCTTGTCTCTTCTACAAGGTGTCATGTTGGTTCATTATATCAATGATATTATGTATTATGCTGATTGGATGAAATGAGCAGGAGGTGGCAACCAATCTGGAGTTGCTGGTATAGCACATGTGCATCAGAACTGAGGTGCTTATTATGAGCTAGGTATTATTGGACACACCAGGCCATAAAGTTGTATGTGCACAGGAGCAGTCCATTGTCAAGTGGAAGTGGTACATATATGACTGGTCTGTGAAGGCCCTGAGGGCACAAGTAAGTTGCATGAGGAAGATGTCTAAATGACTATGGTGGCTACTCTTGTTACAAATGCCTTCTGTCCTCAAGAATGCACCTATGACATCATGGGGTGTGCCCCACGATGAACTGACTGAGGAGGAGAGGACTGGGGCATGGTTTACAGATGGCTCTGCATGTTATGTGAGTACCTCCCAGAAGTGGTTAAAGCATTAAAGCCCATTTCTGAGTCAACTCTGAAGAATTTCAGTGAAGGGAAGTCGTCACAATGGGCAGAAATTCAGGCAGTGCACATGGTTGTTTATTTTGCTTGGAAGAAAAAATGTCCAGATTTGTGGTTATACTTATACATGGTCTCTGGCCAATGGTTTGGCTGGATGGTCTGGAACTTGGAAGGAGGACAATTGGAAAACTGATGAGTAATTTGGGGAAGATGTATGTAGATAGACCTCTCTGAATGGGCAAAGGATATAAGGATATTTGTGCCCCATGTTAATGCTCATCAGAAACTGACATCATCAGAGGATGACTTTAATAATCAAGTTGATAAGCAGACCCATTCTTTGGATAGTGGCCAATCTCTTTCCTTGGCCATCCCTGTCATTGCCCAATGGGCCCATGAACAAAGTGGCCATGGTGGCACGAATGCAGGCTAGGCATGGGACCAACAACATGGGCTTCCACTAATAAAGGCTGATCTGGCTATGACTGCTGCTGAGTGCCTACTCTGCCAGCAGCAGAGACCAACACTGAGCCCCTGGTATGGTAGCATTCCTCCAGGAGACCAGCCAGTGACTTGGTGGCAGATTGACTAAATTGGACAACTTCCATCATAGAAAGGGCAGTGTTTTGTCCTCACTGGAATAGACACTTATTCTGAATATGGATTTGCTTGTCCTGCCCAAAGTGCTTATGAAAAACCTTATCCACCATCATGGTAGTCCACATAACATTTCTTCGAGGAACTCATTTCACAGCCAAGAAAGTACAGCAGTGAGCTTGTGATCATGAAATTCACTGGTCCTTCCATGTATCCCACCACCTTGAAGGAGTTGGCTTGATAGAATGGTGGAATAGCCTTTTAGAAAAACAGTTACAGTGTCAACTAGGTGGCAGTAACCTGGAGGGCTGGTACAGTGTTCCCCAGTAGGCTGTGTGTGCTCTGAACTAGTGTCCTACATATGGTACTGTTTCTCCTATAGCCCGGATTCACAGGTCCAAGAATCAAGGGGTGGAAATGGGAATGTTACCACTTACCATCACCCAAACTGACCCATTAGCCAAGTTTTTGCTTCTTGTTCCTCAACCTTACACTTCCCTGAATACAAATATTGGATCAAGAAGGGGAGTGCTTTTGACAGGAGGCACAAAGAACATTCCACTGAACTGGAAACTAAGACTCTCCCCTGGCCTCTTTGGGCTCCTGATGCCCTCTAGTCAACAGGCTAAGAAAGGAGTTACAGTGTTAGCAGGGTGATTGATCCAGACTACCAGGGAGAAAATGGACTGCTCATCCACAATGCAGGTAAGGAAGAGCATGGTTGGAGTGCAGGAGATTCTCTAAGGTACCTCTTGAAATTGTCATGTCTGTTATCAACGTCCATGGGAAACTACAACACCCCACTCCTGGTAACAAAACTGTTTTAGTCAGCCACATGCTGCTAGAATAAATCTCCAAACCAGAGACAATTATGAGAAGGAGTTTATTGAAGTTACAGATACAGGGGAACTTCCATAATGTTGAAAGAGACTGGCCTGCTTTCATAGGTCCAATCAGAGAGAGAGAGAGAGAGAGAGAGAGAGAGAGAGAGAGAGAGAGAGAGAGAGAGAGAGAGAGAGACCATCATTAATATCACTAAGTGTACCAGCAAAACAGGTTTGGGGGGTCGGAGAAAGAAAGTTACTTCTCTTTGAGCTTTCTTATACCCTGCCCCCTACTGAAAAAGCCACCCACTCTGGAGGAAGGGCTCACTCTGGAAGAAGGGCCTCCTTCTTTAATTAATCCTTCCCTATAAACAACCTCAGTGACCCATCCAATTTATTGTGGATTACTAAACAGCTCAAATTGACAACAAAGCTTAACCATCCTATTCCCCAGGTTGAATTTTGTACTTTGGTCTCTCTGTTGTTGGTATCATGTTTGAGGAAGGATATAGAGACATTTATCTTATTGCTCCAGGGAAAAGTTAATGAAACAATTGTGAACAGAAGATCCATGAAAAAGTTGCATCTATGTGGAAAATTTGATCGACTGACTAATTAGAACTTTCTCATTGTGACAATTGAAATGATACAGGTCCAGAGCCAAAATTATTTTTTTTGTATAATGAGCCTTATTTTTTTATTTTTAATATATATTTACTGTCCATAATGAGTTACATTATTTAGTGGGCAAACAATGAGTTGTTATCCCCAATTCCCCAATGCCCCCCCTCCCCATCCCCAGTCAGCTGGATATCCTCCTCTGTGGGTCATCTGGATCAGTCCTTGTGGCAGGGGACCATGGACAACCTAGTACTCAGCCTGGTTCTCCTGGCCCAAGTGTGTTGTTACTGAGGGGTGCCATGCCTCTGGATAATCTCCCCCACCATGCAGAGCCAAAATTATCTTGGGATATCTTTTATCCCTTTAAATAGGTGTGATAGTTAATCTCTGGTTGACAATTTGACAGGATTTAAAATTTATACACACACACACACACATGAATTTCTCTGAGGGATTTCTAGATTATGTTAATTGAGGTACAATGGCCAATCCTAACCCTGGTACCATTGGCTGCAGTCTTAGATTTGATAAATAGGAGAAAACTAGTAGAAACCCTGTCTTCATCACTCTCTTCTTCCTTACTGTGGATAGAATGTCACCAGCTGTCTCAAGCTCCTTTTCCCATGCCTTCCTCGCCATGAAGAACATTACCCCAAACTCTAAGCTAACAAAACTCTTTCTTCTGCTGCCTGCTTTTTGTCAGGAATTTGATAACAGCAATGAGAAAGTATTACAACAGCTATTTATCACCCATTTCCTAGTCTGACCTAGCATCCTTTGACATTTAGATAAAATCTTGGGAATGGTTCCTGTGAGAAGAAAGGTTTTCTCATTAAATATATTAGAGGAATTCTATAGTAAATACATTTTCTTTTTTTTTTCTTTGCTCATAGAACCTATAGCACATACACTATGAGAAGAGACAAAGTGAGCTGTTCTTTTCATGTGAGGAATCACACATGTGCAAAGAGTAAAAATTATAAAGATATAACCTCTTAACAACTCATCAATTTAATCAAATTTAAACAATGGTCCAGTGAACATTACTGGCTTTATGGGTTATGTCTATCCAAAGTGTACTCAATACATATTCATTTTCCCTATAGCACTGTGTTTTTTGTTTTTTTTTTTTAATTGTCCATAATCAGTTACATTATTTAATGGGCAAACAATGACTTGTTATCCCCAGTTCCCCAATGTCCCTCTTCCCCATCCCCAATCAGCTGGTGTTTTTTAAAATAGAATTATTACACATGTTTCTGTTCCACTGAAAAAAATATTTTGATGACAGATTTGAGTAGCATTTTCAAAACATTGTCAAAGATTACCTGGCTAAGGCATGACAGGTTCTGCTTTTCATAGGGAAGACCTTCTAGAAGTATAATCTCCTGTTTGGCTAAATGAACATGTGCTCTTCAAATTGCCCTCTAAATATCTAAGTTTATACCCATAAATATGACTGCTACTCTTGACTTTGGTCAGAAAAGCTTCCTTTTGCAGTTGTCAGTGACTACTGGGGAGATACAAAACTTATCAAAATGTAGCAATAAATGAAGGTTGAGTGCTTAGCACTAACTGAGGCATCTATATCAACCTTCCAATGCTCAGGGAACATTGCAGAAGAAGAGGGAAAAATGTTAGAGCCAGAGAAGTGTTAGTCACTGACAACTGCAAAACGAAACTTCTGTGGTCAAAGGTGAGAGTAGAACTCACCTATAGGTATAAACATAGATAGTTAGAAGGCAATTTGAAGAGCAAAATACCAAGAAGCCTGTTGCCAAGAGAAGTTGAAATTGAGTTGCACTGATTGATAGGAAAAAAATAACTTTCTGTTGCAGGCCTGCAAAGACCTCACTGGTATTGTCTCTACTCCTCAGAATGAGAAAGGACAAAGTCAGACTGCCCAGCCATCTCAGGCTAAATCAGAATCACAGTTGACCTGGAAACCTCATTTGTAAAAGGGGAAGATCCCTGTTCTGTTTTTTTTCCCCAAAAACATTCCCACTGGTTCATATGGATCACCTGTATCCATTGTTTTGATAAATCATTACACTTCTTTCTCCCTGCACCTAGTGATTACAACCACAATTCTCTTTAGGGGCACCCAGTTGAATTTATGAGAGAAAGGACCCATCCTTCCCCCAGTAGGTATGTAACTCCTGTGAATAATTCACAGCCTTGGGACTGGAGAGGTGGCTCAGCGGTTAAGGTGCTTGCCTGTAAAGCCTAACCACCCAAGTTTTATACCCTAGTGCCTAAATAAAGACAGATGCACAAAGTGGTGCATACATCTGGAGTTCATTGCAGTGGCTGGAGGCCCTTTCTCTGTGCCTCCTCTCTCTATTCATACCTGTATTCATACCTGCCTATCCACCTACCAACATACATACATTCATACATACACACACAGTAAGACTTCAAGATCCAAACCTGAGATATCCTTTCCATAATCAATGAGAAAATTTCCACCTGACTAAAATTATCATGGCAAATGCTTACTTAATATTCCTGTCATATGGACTGAGGATTGGCCACAGAATACTATAGTTTAAGGATATTTTATTCCATCTACATTTTGTTAGAAAGGAAAAATATTTGAAAACTATATTTAATAATATGAAAAGACTAAGAAACATCTTTTGCAAAGAGTCTCCCTCAACTTCTTAGCTTGCATTTATAATTTAACATCAATTTTCAAAGTGGAGATTATCCAATTTGTAGAGATTATCTTGCATGGATTGTTTTTTGGTAATGTATTTAAGAATGGCTTCTCAAACATAAAAAGTCACCTAAATTTTAATGTACATTTGTTAATATCCTCAAAACAACTTTCTGAGATTTCATTAGGACTATATGGAGTTTATAAATCAAGTTGGAAAAATTTGTCTTCACATTATTTAATTCTTCTCTTCATGACCCTAAAATGTCTATGTATTTAGATCTTTGAATCTTTCACCAAAATTTTAGTTTTTTTCTCATATAGACAGATTTTATTATACTAATGCATATTTTGTTTTTTGTTTACTTGTGATAAAGAGGATGGAATCCAAATCTTTTTGCATGCACAATATTTGCTAGACCTCAAATCTACAAATCTATATCAATGGACCCATTCAAGTTTATTTTTTTAAATGTTATCTTAAATGGTATTTTTAAAATTTAAAATTCTACTTACAGATTGCTGGTGCTAACAGGCACTTGGATCCATTAAACATGTTGCCATTGTCTCCCCGTAGCTTAAAAGAAGTTAGGAAACATAATGGCTAAAGTAAAATAAACTTATTTACAGTTTGCCTAAAATGAAGATGAGAGGCTAGAAATCTAATTTCTTCTCCACCATGATTGTAGCTATCTTATGATTTTTCCAAATGTTTGAGAACATGACTAGAACCTGTAAAGTGAAATGTGAGACAAGTTAATCTATTTTCTCTGGAGAGAAAGGAACCTGGGCCCCAGAATCTATCCATTCTCTGTGATAGAAGCAGTGTTTGTTCTTGTTATTCAAGCCAGGCAAGGAAAGGGAGTCCGACTAATCCTCCATCTGTGAAAAGAAAGAAGTGTCCAGGGTTGTAGGGTGGAGTGTAAGATTCCCACCCATTCAAGGCTTTGGCAGAGTTCTTTGTCCACAGTCCATTCATTTGATAGGTGGAGAGTGGAAACCTGGATCTTTTCTTTGTGGGTCAGCTTCAAGCTCCAGACTCTTGTATTCCTATTGAGCATGCTAATATTGCAAGTAAAAAATAAAATGGTGATAATCTGTTAGCTAAAAGGAGAACTGTCCCTCATTAGAAAATTTTCTCTCCTGCCAGGATTTCGAGAGAGTCACAGTTACATAGGTACATTAGTAAACAGGAAAGTGACTGATTTTTATACTAACATTATATTATGTAGCTTTTGTGTAATTCGGTAGTTACCAGAGAATTTTGTAGAGCCTTTGGATTTTTTTTTTTTTTTTTGCAAAGACAGATTTCTTCCTTTTTTCCCACTTTACATTTCTGATGCTGCCTTGTTATTTCCTGCAGGAGGACACCAAAACAGCACTGAGTAACAAACAAGAAGCTGCATGCTAGTTTGAGAGAAATCTGCTCAGAATGTGTCTCTTGCTGTGAAATGTGATGTTGGCCCCAGGTTTCTGTAAACTTTGAAATCAGAAACAGGAAATTCTTCTCTGACCCTAGTTACTGAGTATTTTCATAAAGTATTGATGGTGGATATTGTCAAATGCCTTTCTTGCTTGCTTGCTTGCTTTTGGTAAGATTGAGTTTCCAATAGCAAGTCAGGAAAAATTAAGGAGACATGAGTCTGGTTAAAGTCTCTGAGTATAGGAAGGATGTTGGTGAACTGAAGAAAGAACTTGCTATTTTGACAAGTGTTGGTACCCTGCAAAGAGAATAGTGGGCACATAGGGAACAGAACATCCACTTGTATAAGGTGGTGGCAGTCCTCATTGGCTAGGGGGAGCCACTGTGGTTGCACTTTTATGCCTTGCAAATGAGGATAGAGTTTCTCAGCCAGTGCTTGCTGCTGGGCAGAGGCTGGATTTCCAGGACAGCAGTTCAGTGGTGTTAGGTTGCAGTCAATGCTGATTGGCTACACTCAGTCACACCATTCCTCCCCTTACAGTTTGTCAGGGACAGAGATGTATTTTTCTGTTTGGGGACAGTTTCTGACCAAGTTTGCTTTGGTGACCCATTCCCCTTCTGATCGATCTCTCAGTTATGGCTATCTCTCCACATTAAGAGATTACAATCTCCACAGAGATAAAATTTGCAATGAAGACTGACTGCATAGAGATCATTTTCACTTTTAAACTATTTTTGACAGCTTCATAATGTATATATTTTCCTGTCATCCCCATAACCTTCTCTCTGTCCTTCACATTCTCATGGAACACCTTCTTATTCCCAGCTAGTCTCCCCTTTCTTTCTATGTCTGTGTGTATGACCCACTGAGTTTAATTATAGCAGCTTGCATAAATGGGGTTATTTTCAGGAGCA
>PVHP010032216.1:0-20504 GCA_004024765.1 Zapus hudsonius | reverse complement strand
GATGTGAAGGTCAGCATTAACAGAGGCAGAATTCTGACTGCCAAGGAGTTCCCCGCTCAGCACTGTAATACGTCGTACAAATGAGATTGTCACGGACATGACAAAATCCATTTGAACTGGGGACCAAACCCAGGCCCTCACACTCTACTACTGAGCTATATTCCCAGCCCTTTCTTACTCTAAATTTCATGGTTGGCACATAAACATTATCCAGGAATTTGTGAATTATCCCATAATTGTTCACCCATTGCAAGGAAAAAGGAAAATTCTCCCTCCCCTACATGGGCCAGGAAGTACCTGGTACCTGCACTCACTTGTTTCTGAGGACGAGATGCACCTGGATTTCCTACTCATAGAACTGGACTGTCCTGTGGTTTTGCTCCCTAAGGACCCGAGAGTCTCAGATGATCAGCTGCCCTCTGGTCCTCTGCCCCCTGGGCACTAAACATTGGCATAGGCAAGTTTGGTGAATCAGATACAGCGCTTAGCTCTGTGATTACTTAGTGTGCAAAAACATGTGTTAAGTGCATTCAATTTAAAATGTTAAGCACAAAAATGAAAATTTGGACAAAATACTTTTGAAGGTCTTGCTTCCTCTGATCTGCATACTTGCAGAACAGATAGCTCTCCACAATTTCCCACGAGGATTGATAAAATCAGACTCTTGCATGTGTTTTTTTTTAACAAGCTCCATGTGCATTGCATAGGAAGAGCTGATTTCACTGTTCTAATACATCCAGTCGAATTGTGCTCTCTACACCAGTAAGCTGCATGTTCTGGCATGTCAAATTATGTCATCTCTACAATAAACACAGTAAGTACTCTCTGTGTTCATCTCTTTTGTTTCCTAGCAGAAAGGATACTCAATGCATTATTAACAAAAACAAAATAAAAATATGTGCCAAGCCAGAAAGAAGACCAAGGAAGAACAATGACCTTTCAGTTCCACAGCTAAATTCCTGCTAGGCAGGTGGTGGTAACCTCAACAACAACAAAAAGCTAAGAACTGTCTTAATGAGAATGATATGTGAAAGCTAAAGTTTCCAACATGGAAATGTGGACCTTATGATAATTCACACTTCCATCATTTCCTAAGCGAGCTGTTTATCTGACATAGGATCTACCACATTGCAGTCATCGGTCATTCTCAACAGCACCTGCCCCACAGGTGTGTCTGCTGGATGAGCTCCCTGCCTTCAGTGTCCAGATGAGTTTAATATCTAAACATTTTACATCACTGAACTATGAAAGGCACTGAGTATTTTTTCCAAAGACTTTTCTAGGAATAATCATCTTCCAGGTCGATGGCCATGACCTTGTAGTTCCAGCACAAATAGACTTGGGTTTTATGTACCAGTCCCAGTGAAGATGTAATTCCAAGGAGAGTGACTTATGGCTCTGCACAGAGCCAGGGGAACAATCACCCCTACTTGACCCAGTGCTCTGTGCCGAATCTGCCCCATGGCAATGCTGAAGACAAGAACCGAGGAAGCTGTTTGGTTTCTGATTTTCTTTTGCTTAAGAAAGCTGTGCTGTATGTGTATGTTGTAAGTTAGCTGTATGTTGTTTCTGCTCCTTAAAGGGGGCACAACAATGCCACAAGCCCCGGGATCAAATCTTAATACAATGAACACTCTCAATCTAGAAGAGAATGTGGGTTCAAGGTCCTGGAGACCACAATTCTTTTCTTGAACATAAATTTTATTTATTTGTATATGTGTCTATAGGCATGCCTGGATCTCTTGCAAATGCTAACACATGCCACATTTACGTGCCACTTTGTATCCAGCATTTACATGGGTGTTGGGGAACTGAACTCAGGTTTGCAGGCTTTCAAGCAAGTGCTAAACCATCTCCCCAGCCCTAGAAATCACAATTCCTGTCACCTTGTTTGAGATGAAAACACAAAAGTCTCATTTCTAGATCCATCCTAATCCTGGTGCTATCTTGACAAAGGCTTGGGAAGAGTCACCTCTGAAAGGACACAGTGGATACTCGTAGGTTCTCTGAGGACTTTGGCTCTGTTTTCACGACTGTGGAGAATAATTGAAAGTTTCTGTGACTCCCTCATTCTGGGTTTGGAAATGAAAACTGGAACAAAATATCTAGAAAAAAATTAGCTACACAAAACCACAAAGACCACTAAAAAAATAATGACAAACAAAACTGAAGTCAGTATCAAAAGCTTTGCAAAATTAATAATCATTTTTAAGAGAGAAAGAAAGCATATATAGATAGCATTTTAGAATTTAAGTAACCCAAATCCTGAAGCCCTGAAGACGGAGCTGAGACTTGTCAGATGCTATGAGCTGCATCGTGCTATTGACCCCTGGGTGGCACCTGTACTGAGAAGGTACCGATTTCCTATATCCTTGTAATATCCTGTGGACAGCAATTCTTCCAAAGCATCAAATGTGCTTTTTGGGTTTTTTTGCATGTGCCTTGTGTAGTATGTCTGGTGCATATGTGTGGTGTGGGTGTGGGTGTGTCATGCACATGTGTGTGCCTGCAGAAGCCACAGGAGAACATTAGGGGTCCCCCTCCACCTCTTGTCTGTGTGTTTCCTGAAGGCAGAGTCTCTGATTCCAGAGCTGCCATGTCTGCAACCCCGGGTGATTCTCCAATCTCTGTTACAGACACGTGTAACCATTCCCAGCTGTTATGTGGGTGCTAAAGACTAGACCCCCTCAGGACCTAACTGAGCCATCTCTCCAGCCACCAAACATGTTTTACAGATGGAAGAAGGCATGGTCCAACCTTCTGAAGGTGTCAATGTGTTCTCGGGAGGAATCATTTTAAATTGTTTTCAGTGAGCTTCATTATTGCATTTTAGTTTTATATAAGCCCCCTTTCAAGAACTCTGCATTACAGACCTTCAAAGCCCCTCTGGGCAGCTCTAACTTACATAACCTCATATTTCAAAGCTGTTCATTCCTTCCGCCCACTCCTAGCATGCTCTCTTTCCAGACCAGGCCCTCCCTTGGGGGGACCTTGCTGCCTGCTGTGCTAAGAGTAGTGCCTACCTTTGAGACTTTTCCTCCTCCCTAAATGGAGCATGCCAAATCGAGCAGGGAGGAGAGAATGTTCCTCTGCTGGTGGCAAGGGGATCAGAACCTGCCAGTAACAGAAGCCCGCAATCATATCTAGCCAGGATATGACCCAAAGCAAATGTGGGGGAAATAAGAGGAAATAATGGGAAATAACAAAAATAAATGGCTTCATTTTTTTTCTCCAATATAAAAAAGGAAAAAAATCAATCATATTTTTAAAAATGATTGTTAGAAATCAAAATTCCAAAGTATGCCACAAATTTAGCTTATATCCTATTTTAAAATTCTCCAATAAGGGATATAATGTAGCTTTCATTTAAACACATTGCACCATAATTTTTCTAAGCAGAAAAACACCTTAAGTGACTATGGGGTAACTTACACTGGAACAGGTCTTAGCACAAGTAGTACTACTTAGCACAGCTGAACACCATTTACAAATTCTGAATTTTAAGCATAACCTTTTAAAGCAAAAAATATAGGTCAGGAGGAAACGATACTAAAATTTCACGCATTTAAAAATCTTCTGTCAAGGCGCCCAGAGAGCTGTGGCTCTTCCAACCCTACCATTGAGCCACAGGCCAATAGCTGTCTTTCTGCCAAGAGATGCGCCACCCCAGACCTACCGTAGAGGATCCACATGGAACCCTACAGGCAGTGATGGGATAAGCAAGAGACCTATAACCACAGCCAATGGATCAACCCAGGATGAGCCAGTGAAACAGACACCAACGATTTTAAACACAACCTCAAGCAGAAGCACAGAGGCCCCTAAGGCCTCAACTACAAAGCAGCTTTAATTCTCACCCACCATGACTCAGGGAACTGAGCAGAAGAGAGGCGGAAAGATTGTAAGAGACATGGCGGGGGAGAATATCCAGAGACATTGCCCCCCTCAGTAACAACATGCAAAGGGGGGGGTGGAACTGGGTTGACTCCTAGGCTATTCACACACCCCCTACCCCATGGACTGATCCAGACTGCCCACGGAGGAGGAAATCCAACTGATTGGGGACAGGGAAGAGGGAAATAGGGGAATTGGAGACATCAACACATTATTCCCTCATTAAGTGTATCTAATTATAGATAATAATTAAAAAAGACAAAAAATCTTCTGTCAGTAAAAATGAAGACTGGAACCATGAAAGTAAAAAGTTTCTACCTCACGGTTCTATGTGTACAACTCCATCATTACGTTTTAATGACTCCCAACTCTAGTATGTTAGCTTTGCTAGTTTTCTTACATATATTCCAGCTCATGCTTGGTTATGGATATTTATGGAAGGTTGAAATGACACCAGACACTGTAAATAATTAATGATTTACTCAGCCACACACTCTGTATCCCTCATTATTAAACATATGGAATCTCCCATTTTATTTAAGCATTTATATTTGCATCAGGTGCAGTGCAATCTGTGTGTTTCTGAGTCCCAAACATAAGGCAAGGCAACAGAAAAATAATAAGCATACACCAAGTGTCCTGGTGGGCCACACTGGGACAGACAGGTGCCGGTGCATCCCAGCACAGACCGGGTGTTCCTCTTCAGCTCACACTCAGCTTCCTCCTCCATGAAGTGAGAACGATCAGAGAGACCCACGGGGCTGGTGCAAGGATTGAATGAGATTATGTATGCAAAGCACCTATCACCGAGGAGACACATAATCAATGTTTCCATTATTTTCTCATTTAAGAAGGAAAACAAACACAGAGAAATACTGCACACTGTGGTGATGCCTGTAATTTGCATTAAGTTCTCTTGGCAAAGACAAAGTGAACTGATGTGTTTACATGTGTAAGAAGCTGGATTTACTATATGATCAAGGAACAGATATTTTCTCTATCTAAAATGTGTACTCTAGGGGCTAGAGAGATGGCTCAATGGTTAAAGGTGAGTGTTTGTGAAGCCTGCTGACCCAGGTTCATTTCCCCAGTACCCATGTAAAGCCAGACACACAAAGTGGCACATATGTCTGGAGTTTGTTTGCAGCTGCAAGAGACCCTGGTTTTCTCTCTTTCTCTTTCTCTTTCTCTCTCTCTCTCTCTCTCTCTCTCTCTCTCTCTCTCTCTCTCTCTCCCCACAAATAAAAACATTTTAATTAATTTTAAAAATGTGTACTCCAGGGGTAGTTAGAAAGCCATACTCCAAGTGTGGCTATGACAAGTGCCCCAGGAATCATTATTTGCCTTCAATAACATAAGGTTCTGCTCATGATAGAGATGGATTTTGTTGGTAAAATTGGCAGCATGCTAACAAGGATAATAGGTGTTAGATATATTATGTCTGATAAGTGCAATCAGTGATACTCAGGAGACATATATTGATTACAAGGCGCTAGATGCATCCCTTATACTGAAATGTAAAGATTTAACAAGCTCCAAAGTTGTATCCAGGGGAAAGATCCTGAGGCTGTCTAGTCCTGCCCCTGGATCAAAGTCTGCACCTGCCTGACAGGACCCACCAGACTCGGGCCCATTTCTGAACTGCTACAAGGTAGACCCACATCAACCACACAAAGAGGCCTCTGATTTCCTGGTGCTCACAGAACAGTATATGAACTGCTTGACCCCAAAAATTTGCAAACAGACTTTTGTATAAATAAGCATATTCATGTGTAAGAGGATTAGGTCTCAGATCTACTTGTATTAAAGCAAAATAGAAGGCATATAGAAAAACGGGAAAAAAATCATCAAATTTAAACTTTTTGGCAGCCATTTTGTTGAGCCCTGATAGGTGCTACTTTACATAATCTAGAGGTGGGGTGTGAACAAATTGGTTATAGTATATTTGCATCATAATAATCTTGTTTTCTAGTTTAAAAGGACCAATTTAGAGACTGAAGAGATGGCTCACAGTTAAAGGTGTTTGCTTGCAAAGCGTGATGGATGACCTCAGTTCAATTCCCCAGTATCCACATAGAGCCAGATGCACAAAGTGGCACATGTATCTGTAAAGTCACTGTGGCTGTAGGTGCACCTATGCTTGCTCTCTCTCTCTCTCTCTCTCTCTCTCTCTCTCTCTCTCTCTCTCTCTCTCTCGTTAAATAAATAAATAATTTTAAAAAATGAACAAGTTACCCAACAGTTTTATTTCTAGGAATATATCAAAGAGAAATACAAACACATGTTTACACAAAAATTTTGTGTGTGTATCACAACATTGTCATAATAATGGACAAGGGAAAACAATTTAAATGTTCATTTACTGATGAATAGGTAAATAAAATATGGTATATCCATGTAATAATATGATATAGCCATGAAAAGGAGTTAAGTACTGACATACGTTACAACATGGATGAAATGATATGCTAAATAGAAGTCAGCAGGGTCATGTATCATGTGATTCTATTGGTAGGGGTTGTCCAGTGTGGGGAAATCCAGAGACAACACAAGTAGAAAAGCAGATGTCTAGTCCTAGGGGAGGGAGGGGAAATGGGAAGTGACTTGCTAATGGACACAGGGTTGGGGGTGAAATATTTTTAAATGTGTAATAATAGTTACATATCTACATAATACAGTAAAGACCACTAAACTGTAGATAGGTGAATAGTATTGTATATGAATTATATCAAAAAGCTGCTTTTAAAAATATTAATTTCAAATCTTTTGCCTCAGTAATCCTAAGGATTAGTTAGAATCATCTAAAGTTCCAGATAATGGATCATTTCTGACCTAGGAAATATCAATTCAATAGTTCAGCCCAATAGTTATCCTAAGATGTGGCCCAAGATTTACTTATTTGTTAATTATAATTTTGGAACAAAATAATTTTGGGATAAAAGTAAAATGATTAAATAAACCACCTTATAACTACATGACAGAATAATTCAAATATGCAAATCATATGTTTGAAGATTAGCATAAAATAATCTGTATACTATATGATACACACATTTATAAAGGTAAAAAATACATCAATAATAATAGCAATATAATCTGAAAGAGAATAATCAATGGCATTAATTTTGCTTTTTCTAAGTTTAAATTTTTCTACAATAAATTTGTTTTGGTGTTATAATTATAAAGTGGTTTTGCCCTAAAAGAAAAAGAAAAAAAAATCAAGACAGACAGGCATGCAATTCAAAGACTGATACATATACTTTGATTCCTACTAAATTTCTCTTGTAGTAAAAAGTAATTTTAAGTCTTCACAATTTTATTCCAGGATGGATTGGAACTATACAGTGAGACCCTGACTACTTAGTGAGACCTTGTTTCAGGGAAGAAGGAGGAGGTGCTGCCACAGCCAGGCATGGTAGTCTATACCTCCAATTCCAGCACTCACGGAGGCTGAGGTAGGAGGACTGAATGTAAGGACAACCTAGGCAACATTGCAAATTGCAGGCCCACTTGGGAAGCATAGTATGATGCTGTCTTTTAAAAACAAATCAATTCAAAAGGATGGAAAGATGGCTCAGCAACTAAGGCACTTGCCTGCAAAGTCTAAGGACCTGGGTCCAATTCTCCAGTACCCACCGTAAAGCCAGATGCACAAGGTGGCACATGTATCTGGAGTTTGTTGGCAGTGGTTAAAGGCCATGGTGTGTTCTCTCTCTCTCTCTCCCTCTCCCTCCCTCCCCCCTTCTCTCTCTTGTATTTCAGTATTCTAAGATGAAAAGAAAAGCCCTAGCTGTTCTGTTCAGACACTAACACTAAGCTAGTTATTCTGCCTCTATTTGAATTTCTGGTAAATAAAAGAATCAACAGCACCTGCTCTGCTTCTTTAATAACAACTCCTCCTGCCAACAAATGCTTTTTATTTCTAATGCTCCACAGCAGATCATTCCTTCTTGCCCAAGCCCTGCAGAAACCAGAGACCATGTTTACAAGTTCTTGATCAGTTTGCACTATCAGAAGCAGTGGGACTACTTAAGTAGTCAAGAGCTGTGGATCTATTGGTCCCTTGATGTGACAACAGACTTACTGTCCTCGGTCCCTGACCTTCCCCTCCCAGGCACCAGAGTCTCATCTGCCCAGCCCTATGACATGGCTATCCTGGCCATGCCATGTTATGAACAAGTCTCTTAGCTTCCTGTACCCAACTGATGGTAAGTTGATGTTGTGATTACAATGTGGTACTCATAAGAAGACAATAAAAGGATATGTGCAATGAACATAATAAAGCAAGATTCATCTGTGTTCGGGGTAAAGGTTGCCTAGAGACATACTCCTTAAGTGAATTCCTGGAAGAAAGGTGAAAAAAGAAAGAAACCCAATTGAAGTTAGTCATAATTTGTCATAGTATTTAACAGAGAGTGTTGGGCCAAATCTGCTCCATTGTGAAAGAATTAATTTTACTTTGGGCTCTTTGGATGTTACTTTTTATGTTTGATGTTAGCAAAGCACATTCATTTGAATAAAAGCTAAAGAAAAATGAAAAATAAAAGCTACAAATGCAGCTGCCTTTGAGCCATTCAATGCTTCTGTAAGCAACCCCTTACCCTGCTCTGTAAGAAACCCAATAAACTTATTGGTTCACCAAAACTGGTATTGGTGCAATGATACTGTGGTGTGTCATCTGAGCTGTATCTGGAGTGAACAGATGTGTGTTTGCATCTGCCCAGGGGAAAAGGTTCACGTGACAGCACTGAAGAATACTAAAGACAATGGAGTATTCGAAAACACAAACTCGCCTTAGAGAGTTGTAGTAGATCCATATGTACCAAGGATTAATAGGTTATTTGAAAGGTACCTTAAGAAAGTGTCAGGCTGGAGAGATGGCTCAGCACTTAAGGCACTTGCCTCCAGTGCCTAAGGCCCCGGGGTTCAATTCCCCAGGACCCACATAAACCAGACCCACAAGGTGGTGGCCCTGGTATTCTCTCTCTCTCTCTCTCTCTCTCTCTCTCTCTCTCTCTCTCTCTCTCTCTCTCTCTCATCTTTCTCTGTATCTCTCTGCTTGAAAATGAATAAATAAAATATTTAAAAAAATAAAGTGTCTTTCATAGAAGCCATTCAAAGGATTATAGGAGACACCCATGTAACTTTTCTCAAGTTGATTTTCCTAAACAGACTAGCTTCTTGAAAGTTGGTTATTCTAACAGAAATGTAGCATACATCCATGTCTAAAAGTATCCAAATTAAAAAAAAAAAACTCACCCCTCTGCCTGAAGATAGGTAAGATAGTTAAGTAACTCTTCCAGGACCCCCAATTTGTCACTCCATCAGCATATGTCCTCAACAGCCCCCTCCCCTTGGCCTTCTCAGCCTCTCAAGCAGAAGCCATTTAGAAAGGTCAAGAGCTTACTAAATCCTTCCCAGTGTTGGGCTGTGAGTCTCAGGCCTGTTGCTGATAATGCACTCCAGCATCTACAGAGACTCATTAGCCTCACCAGGCTCCATCCTCACTGCCAGTTGGTAGGGCAGCATCACCAGTAACAAGTTCTGGAATGCGGCCAGTCCCCAGCAGCTGAGCTCAGCTGGCTGCATCCCAACACCACAGGGCATCTGAATGTGTAGCATAGTGGAAAGTATTAGGGAAGCTGGACATCCGAAGTCACAAGGCAGAGAGGTGACCATAGGCCAAGGAAACCCCGTAACCCTTAGCCAAACACTCAGGCCACAAAGGTTACACATCAGATGTTGAAAAGAAACTGCAATCCATGTGTCATGCTTTATGCAACATGGCCACAAGAAATGGCATCGTTGTGACTTTTAAGAGGACAGATAAGAGCCCATGCTCACTGCCCTTTCCCAGTTTTCATGCTGGTGCTCTAGTACGTGTTAATAGATCTTCCAGATGTGCTCCTTTCCTATCTGTGTCTCCGTATTTTATTCTGCAAAAATACACCTCCCCTCACTCTCCAAGGAATAACAATGTGATACCTTAATTGGATGCAAGGACTCTGGTCATACTGCCTAAACCAGCTAGCTTACACATATCACTGAAAAACAAGAACATTTGCTTGAAACCCATGAAGTGAGCCAAAACATTCCAAACGTCTCTTCTGTGTGGTCTGCCTTTTTGTGTGTGTGTACCTCCAACATGAATCACAAACTAGTAATTTGTCCATCTGTAACTGAAATTCTTAAGATGTGTAATTCTTGCTAATTACACAAGAACTTTAAAGAACATGATGATGTTCAAATCACTAAAAGAAAACTTTCAGGCAGGGGCTGGACAACCACCTCTCAGGTGTCCATTCCTGCAAGGGATCTGGGTAGAGTGATAATCACTGGTGATTTTTCCAGGCATAGAATCTTTAATAAGTCAAATATGAACCTATGCAGCTACACTAGATGCCTGAGTAGCTCTAGATGAATGTAACACATTTAATTTTATTTATCTCGGGCAAAGAAAATACTGGTTTTCATATTATAAACATATTTTTAATTATACCATACATATTTACAATCTCCAAAAGTAGGAATTTTAAAATATTGGGACACAAAAATCTCATTATATTAATGGCACAATAAGCTGACCACTACTATCCATATGAATGCCAGAATGGCAGCTATGGGTATCGAGGAAAATGACAAATAGGGCTCAAATGACTTTAGCTTAGCTTTGTGACATAAGGTGACATGTCAAGAGGCTTGTTCAGGACAGTCTTCCTTTTCTCCCTGTTTCCTTACCTGAAGGCAACCCTGAAATTACTTGTGTTGATGAAGTTTATACTCTGAATATGGGAGAAGGTTGTTTGACGCTTTCCTGGAACAGCAAGGGGACTCGAGTTTAAAGTGAACTGAGAAAAGTCGGCGAGGGGCTGAGAGGCATATGGGTGCTGCGACCATCGACCATCATAAATGGGCTCAGTGTTTCTGACAACACAGGATGAGGCTCTAAAACTCTGCTTGCCCTTTGGCTCAGTAATTTTAGTCTGCAGAGAAAACTCCCAGGAAATAGCAAGGAAGTAAAAGGAAATTTGTTCTGGATGCTCATTCAGCTTGCTCATCCCATAGAGAATTTATAATCTGCAAAAGCTGCAGTTATATCAATATGTACAAATCATAGCATTCTAATTGTACTATAAGTTTATCACAACCCACATTGTATTTGTGGAAAAATGGAAATGACCCTGACAATAATAGGAAAGTGACAAAACAAACTAGTCTCTGTAGAATTTCTAATCTCCCAAAGGGTAAATGAAGACTATATTCACATGTGGACATATATGTAAGAAATAACTTTATTTAAAAATAGAATGCAAGGCTAGACATGGTGGAATATATCTGTAATTCTAGCACTCAGGAGGTAGAGGCAAGAGGGTCACCGCACGTTCTAGGCTAGCCTGAGTAACCTAGTGAGTTCCAAACAATGAAATAAAGTAGTATGGGCATTAATAGTAACACAGGAAAATGTGAATTTATTTTTTAAAAAAAACCATAGCCTCCTTCTCATTGAAATGTCAGCACCAAAAAATGTACATAGACTGTAATTTTTAAAAAAAAAACCACTTTCATTTATGAAAAGAAATAGAATTGGTCTATTTAGATCTTGTTACAACAAGGAACTCAGTCGCCATCACTTGTATTTGACAGGCTCAAAGGAGGGTGGGGGACAGCATACTGTATGGTTGGAGGACGATGGCATGGGCAGCTGAAGTCCAATTCCTCAGAAGCAAAGCATCCTGGGTAGTAGCTTAGAGAACTACATGGCTGTCTCAGGTTGCTCCTGAGTTGAACACAGGCAGTGGTGAGGGACTGAGTGGGGATATTCATGTCCTGGGGTCACTACTGCAGAGGGTGAGTTGAGATTTTTCCTAGGCTGGCTGCCCAAGAAGGTGGATCCAAGTTATATTGTCATATATGATCTGGGTTTTGCCCATATGTGCGTAGGATTTCTCAAACTGCAGCTTACAGACTTATTAAAGAGCATATAACTCAAGAACAGCCAGGTACAGAGACCAAAAAGGGGTGAGGCAGAGGAAAGGTACAGGGCTCTGTCTCCTCTAATGTGCCTCCTTCCCAGCCCCTCCCTCCACAGATTTGGGAACCAGATATTCTGCCCACTGAAATCCAGTAATCATATACAAAGGTAAGTTTTCACTGAGTCCTGCCTGGGTCTCACATGCACTACTGAGCTTTTAGTAAAGCTAATCCTTCTTGAGAAGCCCATGTGCCAGGTGCTGTTCTGCTGCCTGCCCTGCATTCTGTCCCGCAACACCCCTTCATGTCTCCGTTATGACCTCTCTCCTAAGGAAAGGAAATCAGGGCTCAGAGAACAAAAGGAACTTGCCCAAGGTTACCCCAGCTGTGGCAGAGGGGAAATTTCAATGCCGATAGACCACTGTGCTGTTAGGACAAGCTGTCTTTCCTTATAAGGAAGATGTATCCAGATTTTGTTCCTCATTCATCATTTCTAGATTTTGGTTTCCGTTTTACCTTCTTCACCACTCCTATCAGATTCATAATATATATGATAACTTGAAAAAAAACTCAGTCCTAACGATGTTGAGATAAGATACTTTATACTCGGGGTCACCTGCATGAATAACCTACCTACCCTGACTAGCTTCTCCCAAGAAGTGAAAGCAGTATAGGCTTTGTTTTTTTTTAAAACAACAACAAAAAAGACAAGCCTGGTGTGGTCGCACATGCCTTTAATCCCAGCACTCGGGAAGCAGAGGTAGGAAGATTGCTGTGAGTTCGAGGCCACCTTGAGACCACATAGTAAATTCCAGATCAGCCTGGACTATAGCAAAATCCTACCTCATAAAATAAAAAAATAAAAGACAGACTAGTCAGGTGTGGTGGAGCATATCTTTCTTTAATCGCAGCATTCAGGAAGCAGAGGTAGGAGAATTGCAGACTACAGAGTGAGTTTCAGGTCAGCCTGGGACCAAGTGAGATCTTACCTCAAAACAAACAAACAAACAAAACATGTAGAAAAAAATGCTACTAGGGGCACTTGGGATAATTGCAGAAGAGAAAAATACAACTTTTAGAACACAGAAATAGGGATAAATTTAAGGAGTAAGTGACAATATCAAAAGAAAGGAAAATATTAGTTTAAGTATGAAAGTTATGTTCTAAAGCTACTCGGTAGATTACAGTTTATGAATTCTTTGTTGTTTAATATATTATTTAATGTTGTGTCACAGACTGGAAGATACTGTAGTTGACAAGTCAGAAGCTGAGATTATATCGGTCTCCAAAGGCAGTTTCTTGTCATTAACCAAGCTGGGGCTCAGCCAAAGTTCTTATTCTCAATAGAACTAAACACTGACATGCTCAAGAAAAGTGCAAAGTCTTATGCAAACCCTGTCTTCTATGTATAAAGTCACTTAGAAAGCAAACAACATGAGTGAATTAAATAAGAGAACCAAACGTATCAAGGGATTCCTTTCAATGAAGAAGGCAGAGCAGAAGCAGGACCATCATTGTGTGTAAACTTTGGGTCATGCCATGAGTTTATAGTTGTTATGCTCTAAAAAGATACAAACCCCAAATCTTTCTAAATCCATAAAAGAGGCACAGTATCTTGGAATTCTGCCATCTATTTGTTTTGCTTAGACATATCATAAAGATATATTTTTACAGTGATGAAGGAGGTTTCCTCAATGCTTTTTCAGTCTCATTTGGATCAGCCAATGGCAACCTACTCTTGCTCCAGAGATCAAACATGACCTCTTTGAAGAGCCCTGGGCACTCATAGCAAATCTTAGATCACCTGGTTACCTCTCACCTTGCAAGCTGCTGAATGGCAGAAAAGAGTTCACCCCTCAGCCTCTATGACAATCCACATGCCTCTGTGCTCTAGTTTCCAAAATTGATAAGAAGTAATCTAAGGTCCTATCATGCTCTGCCTGATTATGAACTTTTACCAGGACTTGAGCTACTTCACCTCCACCATAGAAATGACCTCAATTAAGGACTCACATCTTTAAAAAAATCTTCCCATTTCCCTATAATTAAATTTTATGTTGACCTTCTGTACCAGAACATTTGCATTAATTTAATGCATTAGTAATTAGCACCGGCAAATAGCAACCCCTCATCCAGAAGGTTAAATGATAAAGTGTGTTTCATCAAATAGAGTATGGCAGTCATCAAACTTAAGCAAACTGATGTGAGATTTGCTTTTGCTTCAAATGTTATAAATATTCTGACATATTCTATTCAATATGAAGATTGGAGCCTCAAAGCCAGACCATCGGGTCTCTTTAAAGCCTCTCTTAAGATAATAAGCAATAAACTACTAGTGAAAGAACTTATGAGTTTCAGAGTGAAAAGTACACCATTTCTACCAAGGTCAACTGCTCTTCAGAGACAAAAATAATGTTCCTTATATTAGCAATTTGGAATAACAATTAAATAACATTCATTTTAGTGAAGTTTTTATATAAGAACTAAAAAAACAATTCTTCATTATAGTTATAAAACATACTAGAGAAATTGCTGAGTTTCTGAAATATAATAATCTTCCTATATTCCCTGCTTTCCCTTGGGCCATATGTGGTTGTGGTGTGATCCTCGATGAAAAGATTACTTATAAGAAAGAAAAGACCAGGGAATAACAAGAATACCATGAGGGTTGTAATGAAAAGAAAGCTGAAAAGAGAAGTAATTATTTTCAATTATACCACATTCTATGAAATGTAAGAAATCTCCCATTACATTTTGTATAATACAAGAAAAGCGCATTGATCTATGAATGGGGCTCATCGAAGAGCTATTCACATAATTTCCCTCTTTTCAGGGAAAGTAGCAATCAATGACCCAAAAGGAAAGTACATGTCACACAAGGCATGAAATCTTACTTTTTCATCATCTTCGGTGAATGGAGCACCTTCAGGAATCTTATTTATGGCTTGAGCCACACCAATAATTTCACCATCACTGCTTCGGATAGGCATACATAATAGTGATTTCGTCTTGTATCCAGTTAGCTTGTCGATTTCATCATTGAATCGTCGATCCTTAAAAAATAAGACAGAGAAAGCATTCATTTCCAATTCCAGGATGATCAGATAAGAGAGAGAAGTGTAATTCCACATATGATACATATTCCTGGGAACTTCCCCCACAGATCTTTGTTTTCAATAATAGATTATGGTTCATGTTTATGCCAGCACTGGGACACAAATGGTCATGAATGAGCACCATGAGAAACGAGGAGAGAGGCTTTAAACTGCAACATAACAAAACTGGGGTAAGGGAATGCTTTCTAAGGATACCCCACAGTATACTACTTAATAAAATATGTTATTTCACATAGATAACTGGATCTAAAGTCTATGAGAAAAATCATATAATATGTATGTATGTATATGAAACACCAAGTACTTTATTTTTGAGCTGAGTGTGTTGGCTCACATCTATAATCCCTTAACTGAGGTTAGAATCACCACAAGTTTGAGGCCAGCCTGGGCTACACAGGAGAGTCGGAGTCAATGGTCTCTGGCCACAGCAAGCTCACATGCTTAAGCTGTAAGCACATCTCCCCAGCACTGGAGTGGTTATTTTTATCAATGGTGTAAAGAGGCAGATTAGGAAATGATGAAAGCCTCAAGACAAAGCAAACACTGCTGCTGGCACCAGTTGGACCTCTCACCAGGTATGCATTATCTCCAATATTAAAGTGAGATAACCACACTTTGAGGGTCACATATGTTTGAGCTAATTTTGTAAAACGCCACTAAGGAACTTCTGTGTCAGGCTGTGTGCCAGGAGGTGCAGCAGAAGGCAAAGCCAGCTGCAGCCCTGCCTTACAAATATGCAATCTCATGGGCAAGGCAGATGGATGGATAATTAATTATACACCATGGTAAGTGACACAGGACAAAGTACATGAGAGAGGCAAAGAATGATGTAGGAAAAATACCTTGTGAAGGTCCTGACACAGGCAAAAAAAAAAAAAATCTCATCAAGTTTCAAAGGCTTCAAGGCCAAGGTGATAAAGTGTAGGGAGCCAAAAGGAGAATAAAAGGGAGTCAGAGACCTAATGATGCCACACTTAGGAAGGATTTCTCTTTAGTCCAATGTGGACTGAAACCCAGGGAAGTTCCTGAAGCAGAAGAATGCCACAAATCACCGTAGGGAGCATTAAGTGTCTGTGATGGTTAAGTTTTGTTGTCAACTTGACGTGTTAGCAATCCACAATAATCTTGAGTGCTGTGTAGCAGATTTCCTTTGAAATGAAGAGAGAAAGGAGGCTCAGGGGATTCAGGAAGTCATGTTAGCAAGAACCAAACATCCCTTTCTGGGAGGGCAGTACAGGAAGGAAATTCCAGAGACTTGGGAAGTCAACAAATCTGGGAAAGGGTTGCAAGACCCAGCCCTAAGGCTTTATAAAGGGGAAGGAAATCTCTCCCTCCTCCTGCCTGACTGTTGGTGCTTGTCATGACTTGGACGTGCATCCATCCTGCTCATCTATCCCTTCATCAACATTGGAATGAAGTTTCCTCAGCCTTCCAGCCTGTATGGAAGGCCAGGCTTCCCAGGAAGCCTTTAGGTCTTCAGTGCTGGATTGGGACTACTGAGGCATCTAGCCACGTGGACTGAGTGGCTACTGGTTCCTTGACTCTCAGGCTTGCAAATTGCTGTTGTGGGGCTGCCGTGAGCCAATCCCCTTTTCACTACAATTCTTTCCTTTAGAGAACCCCGACTAATATAGTATCCTTTTAAATTAACCTGCTAGTTTACTTATTCTCCCCTCCCAAATAAAATACAAGATCTCAGATAGCAGAAATTTTCCCTGTCTCACTTATTGCTTCATCATGACATATGGCAAGTGCCTAATAACATTTCTGAAAAGTTTATTTTTAAGATTATACTGCAATAATACAAAATACAGATAAGTTGCTAAGATGCTAGGGTGCCACCTTTCACTCCATGGCATATATGTAGAGGCATTTTGTACATATATAGAAGAGATGATAAATATTTGCTGAAACATCTATTATGAAGATAATGAAAATGAAGTAGCTTGAATGCTGATCAATAGAAGAATAAATGAGCAAATTATGACCTATTTATTTGTTAACATACTGTATAATGACTTGAATTAACTAGAGCGACTTGTATCAATATAAATAAAAAACACAATGATAAACAGAAGCAAGCAATCTGCAATCTGATGCTATCTCTATACTAGAACCAACATTTAAAGCCTATATTAAATATCATTAATGAATTACTAAGGAGTAAGATGGTGACTCTCAGGTGATGGACCAGCCTCTGAGTATCCCAAGAGGCTGATCAATGTTGACTTGAACTCACTGAGGCAGCCCTGACCTGCCTCAGAACTTCTCTAGGGCCTACCTACCCTGGGATGGTGTGAGCATGCATTCACACCACATGCATTGACCTATCACCCAGCCCGCAGGCTGCTTACACGGCTGCACTCATCTGTTGGGCTGGTGAGAAGGTTGGGAGGATTTTGTTCCTGAGCCTGCATTCACCCACCAGCTGACTTCAGTCCTTGCTTTGCAATGGAGTCTTCCCTGGTGGCCACTCTCACTATCCTCAGCCACTGGGATTCTGACAAGTTATTTCTATGTCCATGGACAGCATGGCAGAAAGTTGCCAGGCAGGCCTTTTGACAGTCTTGCAATTAATCTTTGATGGGCTTTCTATTTCAACCGCTAAGATGTGGTCATCTTCAAAGCTGCCATGTTGTGGGAGTTCTGACCTTTTCAGCTTAGCGCCCTGAAAACGACTGTGCACCTGTGTGTCTTTGCCCTGTCTTCTAACTCAGCTGATAAGCAGAAGCAGAAGCTCCATGGTTGAGACAAACCTTTTCTCCCAACCACATAGTTACATTCATAATCCAATCTTTGAGGCCAAATCTGACAGCAATTGTATACGAGAAGTGATGAATTAATGGGATTGTCTCCCAGCTTTTCACGAGATTCACAGTGCAGCTAAACATTATATATGAGCTTTGTGCCTTTTCATTTACCAATCTCTTAAAGAGAATTCTGCTTTATTACTGAAGTGTATGAACAAACATCTATATTTTTCCTGGTAATGAAGGGCAAAAGGAAAAACTATTAATTCATACAAAAAAATTTCAGAAGCTTACACTGTTTAGTTGTTGAAAATTCCTTCCTATGTCGAGTTGAAATCAATTACTACTGATGACATTGTCCTAAGGAAACTTTAAAAGAGAAAATGTTACTATCTAATATAACTAATTTCTAAATTTTAGACAGAATAGCTTATAAAACTTTTTTTTTGCTCATAAAACTTTTGACTATAGAGAAGTTCTGTTTAAGAAAGAGATCCTCCCTGTAGATCTACCAAAAGTATTACAAATTCCAAACTGAGACTTCATTCTTAAATTTGTTTGACACTACCTTAAATTACAAATATGGAAGTATAAAAAATTGTTATTTTTCACTATGGAAATACTTAAAGTAAAAATGTACTCTGAAAATATTTTAAATTAAATGCTATATAATAAAAGTGTATTCTAAAAAGTATTTAATTTCAGCACTTGGGAGGCAGAGGTAAGAGGATTGCTGTGAGTTTGAGGCCACCTGAAGACTGCATAGTGAATTCCAGGTCAGCCTGGGCTAGAGTGAGACCCTACCTTGAAAAACCAAAAAAAAAAGAAAAAAAGTGATTGTTTTTAAAAATGAGGGCTAGGGAGATATCCCAGTGGTTAAAGGTGCTTGCTTGCAAAACTTGCTAGCCTGGGTTTGATTCCCCAGTGCCCACATAAAGCTGGACACAAACCAGGACATGTGTCTGTAGTTCATTTGTAGTGGCAAAAGGTCCTGGTACCCCTCACATACATCCATGTGTATATACATATATATATATATATATATATATATATATGTAGGTATACATACATTCATAAATATATACATACACCTACATGCAAATAAATAAGTTAAGAAAATTATTTAAAATGTATTTTAATCACTTGTAGGGGAACATCTATGAAGTAAATAAATATAGTGAAATGTTAAAAGTTCATAAAATAGGTAATATATTCTTCTCTAAATGTTTAAAAATGTGATTTTTAAATATTTAGACCATTCTTACGTGTCACCTTTGTGCAGGGGCCATGCTATCATTATGATATCTGATACATGATATCTCTGTATCATTCCAATTTTAGTGTATGCGCTGCCTAAAAGTGAGGACTAGACCATTTTTAAAAATGAAGAATGGTTGAGAGATGATATAGAATTGAGTAGTAGCTACCAGGTAGGAAATTTTCAGACAAGGCATGAGGATGATCTGGGTTAGGAAAAGGGCAAGAGAGTTAAAGAAAAGTAAGCAGATACAATGATGTTGGATCTACAGTGTTTCTTAATGGGTTGTTCAGATGGGGGAGGGGTAAAGAAATAAAATGAGGCTCACATTTTAATTTGAGAAACATGTGGATTGAAATGCTATTTACAAGGATGGGGAGGTTGAGATGAAGGCGAAAGTGAACATATGAAGAAAGCAAAGAAAGTTTCTCCATCCAACATTGAACAAGGTGACGTGCTTCTGCAGTTCTCCACCTCAACTGCATGTGAGGAAGTTTCCAAAAGGACAAGTGCCTACACTGCAAGCCATTGATGGCTATTGGACCAATCAATACTAGACATTTGTATTTTTTTAAAAATATTTTATTGATTTACTTGCAAGGAGAGAGACAGAGAAAGACAGAGACAGAGAGAGAAGGAGAATGGATACCCCAGGGCCTCCAGCCACTGAAAATGATCTCCAGAAGCATGTGCCACCTCGTGCATCTGGCGTTACATGGGTACTGGGGAATCGAAGTAAGGTTGTTAGGTTTTGCAGTCAAGTGTCTTAACCACTGAGCAATTTCCTCAGCCCGACATTTGTATTTTTAAAAATCTCTCCATAGGGCTTGCATGAGAACTATTGTCTTAAAAGTTACAGTCACTAGTGAGGTAAAAAAATTCCTTGATGAAGAAGCTCTTAAAACTGGGGAAAGAACTGCTCTCTGGAGAAGAAAAGTGGGCTTGCACGCCCCCCCAAAAAAAAACCTCAAATAACTGCATACCTCCTTTAATCCAAGCTGCTCTGACTCTCTCCTATCTTCTCCTTCTCTCCCCTCCCCTCCCCTCTCTTCTTTCTTCTTCTCTTCTCTTCTCTTCTCTTTTCTCTTCTCTTCCCTTCTCTTCTCTCTCTCTCCTTGCAAATAATAAAATAATAAAATAAAATAAAATGGGGAAAGAAGCTGGGCATGGTGGAGCATGCCTTTAATCTTAGCACTTGAGAGGCAGAGGTAGGATGATCGCTCTGAGTTCAAAGCCAGCCTAACATTCTGGTGTTGCATCTCTGGACTGGTATTGCAGTCTGCATCTCTGGAGAGGGGCCCTTTCCCTACCAACCACCAAGCCTAGAGTTATTCATTGCCAACGTATCCAAAGTCACATGAGAACAAGAGACAATGGAATGCAGCAGGACAATGAATTAGAAAAATGTTATAAACCTTCATCATCCAACCAATTCTCCAAACCCACATGATAAATGTGTAACTTGACAAAAGAAATAGCCATATTGATATTTGTGGTGTTAATATTTCCATTTAT
>PVHP010032215.1:0-20476 GCA_004024765.1 Zapus hudsonius | reverse complement strand
TCTCTCTCTCTCTCTCTCTCTCTCTCTCTCTCTCTCTCTCTCTCTCTCTCTCTCTCTCTCTTGATACTGGTGATTGAGTTCAAGGCCTTTCGGGCTTGGCAAGCCCTCTGCCACTGTTTCCCTGGGAGATTGGGGGTCTTTCCTGGTCTCTGGGTTTGTCAGAACTTTGGTGAGTTGGCACATCTCTGCCATCACATGCACTGCACACCCTTGGGGACCTCTTCACCGCCTGCTCCGCCACCAGGTCTTCAGTGTGTAAATAGTGCGCACTGAACCCGCGAACACACACTCGCAGAACCACTTCCGCAGTTGGAGAAAAATGACCTCGATGTTGAGCGCAGGTTGAGTGACTTAGGTCCGGTCTCCTCTCTAGTCCCTGTCTCCACCTATAAAATTCCAGCGTAGAACCCGGCGTGCTGGAGTCTCGAGGCTGTGATTGGTTCCAACTCAGATTTTGGATGGTGTGCCGTTTTGCATTCCAGTATAGCTTTGTACAAACTCCAAGGAATAATAACAATTGTTTACGAAAGCACCACTTACAAAGCAAATGTGGGGCTTGCGGTGAATGCTGAAACTTGAAATGGACCATTAGCATTTGGTGGGGAAGGACGGGGCGCCCTAAGACTGAAAAATAAAATAATCTTGCTTTTCACTTGGGGACCCTAAACAGTCGCGTCTGCCTTGCTGGATGGCCTTGAATTCAGCAAGATTCAGCCCGGAGGACAAAGAAAGCGGTGGGGAGGGGCCGGCGACCAACGAAAGATCTCAGGTGTGCTGTGAGCTTTACCACCAGTGGGGGGGGGGGGTGAGGGAGGGCAGTTTGCTACCTTTCTAGGACCGAGAAGCTATGTTCCAGAAAGTACCCCACCCCAGACACTTCTGATTTATTTGTTGCTTAAATCTAGTTACAATTGCCTGCCTTTCGGGCTGCTCCCGTGACTCGAGAGCTGATATTAAAGTCCAGTGACCTTCTACTCAAAGAGGCCCAAAGTGGTTCTCCAGGGACCTGGTGCAGGTGCCGTTCCCACGGTCACGGTCACGACCGAGGTTCTCCTCGCCCCTTAATAAGCGTTAGGTAGCCACCTGGAGACTTCCTGGAGAAAACGTGCAAGATTCCGATGGCAGGTTGAGAGTGGGTCCTCGACCTTGGGACTGGCCTCCAGAGGAGAGGAGCGCTCTTCGGAGTGCCACCGTCGGTGCGCGATCGCGACCACCCTGGCAGCCCCCAGGAGTGACGCGGGCGTCGGCAGGTGCTGAGCGTGCTCGTGGACGCGCAAAGACGCACAGCGCTCCCAGTCCCTGGAGGCTCACCCTTCCCGGGCCAAAGGCCAAGAAACACTACGCGGATTCCCGAGCCCGCAGCCTCAGCGCGAGGACTCACTCCCGCGCCTAGACGGTGGGTGGGGAACCCAAATTTCTTTCTACTTGGCCGCACCCTTTTCTGCAGGCTTTGGAGAAAAATGCTGAGGCCACCGGACCACCAAATGTAGAAAGTACCGAGTTCGAAGCGGGCCAGGGTGCTGTCCTGCCTCCTGAGCCCTCGGGGCTGTGGCTTGCAAGCCGCGTGGGGACAGCGGGCCCCTGGGAGTGGGGAGCGGCAGCTGCAAACGCGGATAACCCCGAGGTGACCCGGGCGTGCCAGCCCACCCCTCCCCCTCCCGAAGCCTGGCGGCGGGAAGCCCGGGCCGAGCCGCAGGGGGGAGAGGGAGGCGCGGGCTCCCGATCGCGACCGTCAGTGCGCTCGGGCCGGCCGGGGGCGCCGCCGTCTCCGGGCCCCGCGTTCGCCTCCTGCGCTGGTAGGAGCGCTCCGAGTGCCTCTTTAGCGGGAGCCAATATCCTTTTGTGCTAATAGGTTTGTCCTCATTTGCTGCCTAATTGGACTATATAAAGCCAATAACAGCCGGGTTCTTATAGCCCGGAGCCAAAGCGCCAAAATCCCAGGGACGGCGAGGAGGGGGCGGTGGCGGAGACGGCTGCGGGGCCCCGGGCTCGGCTGCGTCTTGTTCGGCCTAATCCCATTTGCCATTGTACGCGCCCAATCGCCGTATACTCCCCGCATTTAACTTGGATGACATTTTGATTTCATCATTAGCATCCGGCGCCGGATTGACGCATCCCCAAGCCGGGGACTGTTCTCGCTGCCTCCTCCCAGGGAGCTGCAGCCTCCGCCGATCCCCTGGGCTCCCCGGTGCCGGTGCCGCGGCAGGGCCGCTCCCCGCCCCTCTGGACCCCTCCCTCATGCGAGCCCGCCCCGGCCCGGTCCTCACCCCGCCCTCCCGTGCGGCTCGATTTGCGCCCGGGGCGGCCCCCGACTTTGAGCCCCTGAGTTGAGTTGCGTTTATGGTCTGATTTCCGGCCGCTAGTCTGCTCGCCCCGCCGCTCGCCTGTCCCGCTCCCTCCCTCCCTGGGACCCGGAGGACAGTGGTACCATGCCAGAGCCCGGGCCGGACGCCTCGGGCACAGCCAGCGCACCGCCCCCGCAGCCGCCGCCCCAGCCTCCGGCGCCCAAGGAATCTCCGTTCTCCATCAAGAACCTGCTCAACGGAGACCACCACCGGCCGCCCCCTAAGCCCCAGCCACCCCCACGGACGCTCTTCGCTCCGGCCTCGGCCGCCGCCGCCGCCGCCGCTGCCGCCGCCGCAGCCAAGGGGGCCCTGGAGGGCGCCGCGGGCTTCGCGCTCTCGCAGGTGGGCGACCTGGCTTTCCCCCGCTTTGAGATCCCAGCGCAGAGGTTTGCCCTGCCTGCGCACTACCTGGAACGCTCCCCGGCCTGGTGGTACCCCTACACCCTGACCCCTGCCGGCGGCCACCTCCCGCGACCTGAAGGTACCGACCTCTCTTTGAACTTTCCTTCTCCCACCCTCCGCGGGCGCGTCCCATCCCCGCCCACAGCGTTCTGGGATCCCCCCCCTCACGCCCCAAACCCAAGGTTTGGCTAACTTTCTCCGGCCCCTTGCACGCATCTGTTTCCCACGCGCTTGCTGGTGAGGCCCTGGGCAGTCGATCCCACTTGGTGAGAAAAGAGGTGCCATTGGCGCCGTGGGCGCGGCGCTTCGCCGAAAGAGTGGCCTCCCGAGTGGATGGGGTGGGCTGCGGATCCGGCCGGCCGGGGTGAATTCAAACTCCAGGCAAATTTTTTCCACTGGCCCCTGGCAAGGGGTCCCAGGGAGTGGTCGCGCTGCCATCATCGGACCCACTTGGAGGCGAGGGGACCCCAGAGCGCGGCACCCCTACTCCAGCCCAGAGGAGAGGAGGGCCCGGGGCCTGTAGTCCAGCGCGAGTTGAGCTTGCTGACCCCAGGCTCGGGTCCTCGCTCAAGGCGTATTGTCTTGCATGTGTGCGTGTCCGTTTGTCTGTCTCCCCAGCCTCGGAGAAGGCGCTCCTGCGAGACTCCTCCCCCGCCTCGGGCACCGACCGCGACTCCCCCGAGCCGCTGCTCAAGGCTGACCCCGATCCCAAGGAGCTGGACTCCAAGAGCCCGGACGAGATCATCCTAGAGGAGAGCGACTCCGAGGAGGGCAAGAAGGACGGCGAGACGGCGCCGGGCGTGGCCGGGGCCAGCGTGGGGACGGCGACGACGGCGCCCGGCTCCGAGGACTGGAAGAAGGGCGCCGAGAGTCCCGACAAGAAGCCCGCGTGTCGGAAGAAGAAGACGCGCACGGTGTTCTCGCGCAGCCAGGTCTTCCAGCTCGAGAGCACCTTCGACATGAAGCGCTACCTGAGCAGCTCGGAGCGCGCCGGCCTGGCCGCGTCGCTGCACCTCACCGAGACGCAGGTCAAGATCTGGTTCCAGAACCGTCGCAACAAGTGGAAGCGACAGCTGGCCGCCGAGCTGGAGGCCGCCAACCTGAGCCACGCCGCGGCGCAGCGCATCGTGCGCGTGCCCATCCTCTACCACGAGAACTCGGCGGCCGAGGGCGCGGCGGCGGCGGCCGCGGGGGCCCCGGTGCCCGTCAGCCAGCCGCTGCTCACCTTCCCGCACCCCGTCTACTACTCGCACCCCGTGGTTTCCTCCGTGCCGCTGCTACGACCGGTCTGAGGCCCGACGGGGGACGCGGAGGGAGCACTTGACCACCTTTCCGGATCCCCGGAGGAGACTGGGCCGGGCCGAGGGCGTCCAGAAGTCTTGCGGCCTTGGGAACCGGGGCTTCGGCTCAATGCCTGGCCTCCCCCCCAACCCCCCTATCAGTAGCATTTTGTAAGTATTTGCAATGCATTCTCGTGCAATTCATCCCCAATGGATTTGAGGCGCTTCTCCTCTTACTTTTGGTTTGGGTTGCTATTTTAAGAAGGAAAAAACACAATTCCCAGGTCAAATCTTGCAGCTAGAAAGCTTTTGTAAAACGTGCAGTCCTCCCCCTAAATCTTCATCACTCCGTGGCTTTGAGGGAGGTTAATTTTATAAAAGGAAAATAAGTGCAGAATCCGAGTCACCCTAGTTTATTCGCTTTACTGTGGAGCTACTTTAAGAATCCAGAAATAGAAAGAATTCATCTGGCAATGTTTTTTTATTTCCCCTACATTTCTGGGTGTGGTTCTTGCTCCCCACGACCCAATCAGTTATCCTCCGGTTTTCCGAATTTGGTAAGAATCTGACACCAGCCTGTGGATTTGCTGTGATTAGAATCTCTAGTCACAAGTGTTTAAAGTGAAAAGACGAAATAGTCAAAAAATCAGAACTCTAAAAATTGGAACAGCTCCACACGTGGCTGGGTTCCAGTGGTCTTATTTATTAATAGTATCTACTTGGGGAACGTCACTAGTCGGTAAATTATTATTAATAATATCACTATCATTTGTTCCCTGTATCGAGAGAATGGCTTCCGGGTTTTATTTTAATTTTTTGTTATCCTCTCCTCCTGCCTCTTTGCTTTCCAGCAACTACTGTGCTTTGACCTGTGCAATATTGTACAAAATTTCCTGCGAGCCCTGCTCCTTCCTCTGTGAGGGATAAAGACCTTTCTTTCCACGGTGTATTCAAGGTCGTTAATGTAGAGAGAAAACTCAGCAGGGAAAGGGGGAAGGAAGAGACCAAGGACAGGAAGCGGTGCTCAGTGGAGTAAGTTAGGCATACTGGAGCGCTTTAAGTGAAGGACAATCAACTTAGGAGAATCTTAACTTATTTGATAAATGTACAGTTTTCTTGTAAAGTTCACCCTCAATCTCCACAGGGCTCTTTGCTCTGGTTTCTTTCTTTCTTTCTTTCTTTTCTTTTTTCTTTTTTTTTTTTTTGGTCGGCTTCACCTGTTGTTCTGTCATTCTGACTACTTTGTCTCTCCTCTTTTCCTTTATCTCTATCAGGGTTCAGTCCCTTTTTAAGAAAAAAAATGAAAGAAAAAGCCCACAAAATATTGTTACACTTAATGTTGTGAAATTGAATTAATTAAAAAGAAAAGAAAATCGAAGCCTTTCATGTTGTCTGAGTTTGTAAGTTTGAATGATTTTTTCCCCCCCAGAGCAGGTGCCTGGGAAACCCTTTCCATGTCTCCCTTCCTGGCTTCCTCTCTGCCCTCTAAATTTCGACCTGGAGTCACACCCCTGTATACAGCATGCAGAGGAAGAGACAGAGGTGGCTTTGTTCAGGATCAGGGATGCTCTTTCCTTCTCAGTGGCTGGAACCGTGCTGGGAGCGGGGAAGAAAAGGATAGGGCAGTAAATACTAGATTTATCTAGTTTGCAAAACTGAGCTTAAAGGAGGCTGGTATTTCTAAACGCAAGACTCCTTTTCCCAAACCATGATTCCTTCGGGACCCAAGCACATTTGGTCAGGATGTCCTCTAATACACCTACTTAAGAACGCTGGTGGCTTGAGTTGGGGACAGGGGTTGAGGAAAGAAGGAATCAAACAGCTTGGAGTTTAGCTGCGGCTGGAGGGGGATGGTCAAGTCTAACTGGGATAGGATGGAACTGGTGAGACCCTCCAACCTGCCCTGGAGAGAGAGGCACTCACTTGCAGGGAGGACTGGGAGATTTCAGCAGGGCTGTTGGGTGGCTAGCATGTGCCAAGTGCCCAGAAACACTGGCCAGTGACCGAAGCTGCGATGGAGCGGATCATTTCTCCTGACCAGACTTTCTCTGTCCCAGTGTCTTCTTGAGTCCCTCTGTCCTGGCTGATGCTTTTGGTGGGCAGCCAGGGAGGTGAGCGATCCACAGCTGATCTGCAGAGGAGAAGCAGGTGCTCGGGTGCCCCTTGCCAACACAAGTGTGTCTGGTTGCCTTCAAGCTCACTCCTGGCGGCAGGGGCGTTTGAAGCAAGGGTGGGAGGGGGTGAGGAGCCAGAAGGCTGTGATGAGGATTCTGGACTGCATTGCCTGAAGGCAGGACAACCACCATTGGGGAGCGCTTGCCTGCCCCCCCTTTTCTCCTGCAGCGGCGCCAAGTCCCTCCAACTCAGTCGGCACAATTGATTCTGCTGTGGCTGAAATGTCCACTATCGTTTTTTTGTTGATGGAAAACTGCCCCTAAATAAACCGGTATGCGTATTTATGGCAAAATTTTAGCCTGGACCCCAGTAAAGATAGATCTCCCTTTATTTCCCTCTGGTTTGGAATAAAAACGAGGGCATGTGTCATAAATGAAAAATAAACAGAAAATCGGGGTCAAAATATGTTGTTCCTTGTGTTACCTGCAAACAGAGTGATGCCTTTTACTGTTGGCAATACTAACTGTGGGACAGGCCAGTAACAGCTCATTAAAAATAATGTTGTAATAGCAAACATGTCCTCAGATTTTACAGCCAGAACACGATGTTATCAAATGCCAAGAAAATACTTCTTTATTTGTTTGGATTCTAGAAAACGGTTCTTGACTGACCTGGTCTTTTGAAAGTCGAGAAATAACTGGTTCTCCACAAGCACAGTTTATCCTTCGCTCTGAACCCCTTGGCCTACCTTCCCCTCCAGTTTAGGAGCCACTCTGGGTCAAGATTTCCCACCCCAGGGCCATTGGACAGTCCTGGAGGAGGAAGACTGTGTTCACAAGGCTGTTTGAGACTTGAAGCTGACCCAGTTGGAAAATGCAGGCTTCTCCTCCGGCTTTTTAGGGTCCTGATTTTTCTCCCCACGCCCTGGTCATATAGCCAATGTGGGAGACATGGAGCAGAAGCACCCAGTCTCTCTGATCCTCATGTCAGAGAACCCATTCTGGGGACCGCCATGTCTGGAGAGTTCACTGTCATCTTACCCCTCCCGTGCTTTTGCAAAGATACTTGGGAGCTGCTGGTACCACTCACCAAAGGCTTTTGGGGTGTGTGTGGGGTGGCAAGGCCTCCCTCTTGGACCATAGGGAAAGTTAGGGCTGCCAGTGTCCCCTATTCTGGAACACTAAATGGATGCTCCTGATGAATCCTTCACCCTGCCTTCAGGCATGGAACCTAGCTTTCTCTCGCTCTACCCTGACTTTGGATCCATTCTGCTCTTCAGTGAATGCAAATGTTTTCACCTTCGCTGCTAAATCTTTTCTACTGTCACCAAATAGATATCTGTGCAAGCCACGCAGACTGCTCATACACTTGCTTTATTACACAAGCAGCCACATTCGCATTCCTAATCAGACATGGTAGCCTAGGGCTTCTAGCACACTCACTCACAAATGTGCTTAGCATCGCCCTAGGGTATAGGAATAGTTGTATACTTTGTTCAAAGTGACCCTGGGCCATTGGCTTTCTCCAATGCTCCCAGGCTAAAGGGACCTGGGAAGGGTACTGAGAATGGATGGGCAAGAAGCAAAGTGTCTGGACCCCCACTTCTATTGTCCAAGCCTAAGAATTTCTGGGACAGGTTTGTAGCTTGCTCTCTCCTCACAAACCACCTGGTCAGACTAGTAGAGCCAGGCCACCACCCCACTGGGGACACTCATACTTTTATAGGCCAAGACCTGCCCACAGTGCTCTGAGCACTTCTGAGTGCTCTCAGACCCTGGGAGAGCGTGGAGCCCGCACGCAAACTGTTTCTGTTGGCAACACAGATGTATTTTTTTTATTTGGTAGTAAATAAAGTGGATGTGTGTACATCAAACAACAGCAAGACAGATATAAACTACCCCCTACCACTGGCACTCATTCTGATTGGGGACGACACCTTGGCAGGCCAGAGTCAAAGGCCACAAGGTGAGAACCGCAGAGTGCCAGCTTCTCCAGGCCTAAGAATCTGGAAGTGGAGGTGGAGAAGAGCAAGGTTAGTCACATTTGTTTCTTTTCTGTGGCTGCATGCGGGGCAAGGAGACAGGGTCAGAGTCTTGGGGGACTACTAGGGCTGCTCAGTCTGAGGGCTTTTAGTGCTTTGGCCTAACAATTGATATTGGCCTTTTGGGGGGGGGGACATGGCCATTGCCTACTTCCATCCTTTTGTGCTCCCCTCCCCTTTGTGGGTGGAGCCTTTGCTGCTGGCCCCTGACCACCTCAAAGATTTCATTTTACTCCATCTCTCCTGGTTGTCCACTTCTTGCAGCCCAATGACCTGATGGGGGGCCTCTTTCCCTCTTCCCCTCTGTGCCTCAAACTTAGACTAAACAAGAGAGCTAGGAAAAGAGCCTCTACTGAGCCACGGAGCACAGGAATTTGGAGCCCCACAGAAATCCCTTAAGCAGCCAGACAGACCCAAAGGACAACACTCTTGCCAGGACTTGTGTGTGGCTCTTCGAGAGCCATCAACCTGGCTCTTCGTCTTTGCTTCAGCCCAAACTCAACCTGCCACCAGGCAGTCAGGCAGTGTCTGTGGGCCCTCCTCTTCTTAAGAATGCTAGCAAGCCTTTGGGTCTGGATGCACACATCTGGAAACTGCATGATTCTTGTGTGTGCACTCTAGTGTTTCTGTGTGCAGAGCTGATGGTGTTGACCTTTTGACCTGCAAAAGGAGCCAGAGAGAAAGAGACTAAAGAACCTCAAAATTAACTAGCCTATGTGTACTTTGGAGCACTGCTTGGTGCCTCCCATAGAATTGAGGATCTTGGGTTGAGATTTGGGGTGCACTTGCCACTTCCTCCCTGGAGGGGAAGTACCCTGAAGGAGGATTGAGGGGACAGCAATGGCTGAGGAGGAAAATGCAACAGCTCTAGTCCCCCC
Source organism: Zapus hudsonius (assembly GCA_004024765.1). Lineage (NCBI taxonomy): Eukaryota > Metazoa > Chordata > Mammalia > Rodentia > Dipodidae > Zapus > Zapus hudsonius. Next base: position 11,415 of record PVHP010032215.1, on the reverse strand, counting down.
TGGGGTACGTGTACTTGCATGAGACTCCTCCCCAACTTTCCCTCCCAGGACTCTGGAAAGTTTCATTAGAGCATTAGGGCAGTTGGAAAAAAACTTGGTAGCTTTAGCCGGCCTCTTTCGAGGAGATACACACTGGTTGTACAGCCCCAAATCCTTTCTTTCCTTAGCTGTGTGACACCAAGATGAGTCACTGTGTTGCGAAATCCTTTCTGGTTGCAGACTTCCGACTGGAAGACGTACTGAGGGAAGTGTCTAGTGAGAAAGCGCAGGAGAGAGTGCCGATCTGAGCCCAGTCACAGAGGCGGTAGCACTGAGGTGGAGTCACCTGGTGTCCCTCACCCCAGCGCTAAAGTCTTAAAGAAATATAAAGAATCCCATCTCTAGTGAGTTCCTTCACCACCATTGCCCCCCTTGGTGATGGAGTGCACGCATCAGATTTTCATCAAAGTTCTATTAAGTGAAACATAGGTTGCAGGGCACCCTTTGATTGAAACAGTTTAAATTTTAATTGTGTTTTTAATTTGACATATAGTTGCAGAAAGGAATGACACTGCGTCGCCAAGGGGCGGTCGATTTTCTTAATTTCTCCCAGAGGAATTGATGAGTCTATCAGGCCACTAGATTGGAAACCCATTAAAGCTCTCTGGTTAGGCTGTTAATTGGAACTTGATGGATGTGGGAGGGGGGTGTTGGGATTCGGTTATGCTGATCCAATCTTCATGACTTTCTGTTTTCCAATAAATTACACAATTCATTTTCCAGCCGCAGATTACATAAATTGTACACCTCTGGGGCTCTCTTTTTCAAATAGGGAGCCCTTTTCCCCAAAAGCCTATTGCGAGATGTCATTTGCACCAAAGAACGAACAGCAGAGGCCCTTGAATGAAAATCGAAACATAATCAACGTTTATACTTAGAAAATTTATTGAGATCATTTTCTCTGGTATTTCCTTATTTTAAAGTTTGGACGCACCATATATCATAATCCACTCCCGTAAAGGGGGGGGGAGAGACTGTGTTTAATATTTATCGAAGCTTGATTCCAAGATCAAACTTGTTTATGACTTCATCTGTCATTTCAGAGAGAGCCTTCTTCCACTATTACCCAGCTCAGCCAGCCTATTTCCCAACTGCCGCAGAGCAGAGAGGATCAATTTTTATTAGGCTCCTCAGCAAGTTTGCTCTGGGCCGCTTTAATATTGAGCAGCCGGCATAATCTCAGGACCGAAACTTTAAGTGTGCTTTCAGTCTGGGAAAGTTTGTTATTCCTTGGACCTTGCACGTCCTAGGAGAATGAGAGGGAGCACCCCAAAGAGACAGAAAACTGGCCCCTAGGATGTCAACTTTTAAACAGTGAAGTAGGGAGGGTTAGAGCTATGTGGAGATAAGTGTAGGGCAGGTTGGGGGTGGGGGTACTGGGGTTGCCACTTGAGTGTAGAGTAACCCATGTCTGTGGGTGGTGGGTTCTGGGTTTTGCAGGAGCACAGGGTCCAGGAGAGGGCGTCTGGCCCCTGTGAGTTTGCTGAAATCTCAGAGACTCCCCCCCCCCCAGTGCCTGAAAGGAGTGGTGGGAAGATCATGTCTCAGCTTTCATTGCTACTATTATGTGACTGCCAGTCAGCACTGGAAGACCACAGGTGACCAACCAGTGGAGGGGACCACAGGAGAGCTGCAGTCCATAGGGTAGAGCCCAGAGTCTTGCCATGTCTCTTACAACATCTTCCCACTGCCCGTCCCCACTGCTACCACTTAATTGCCTGACTCAATGTGGTGTGTGTGTGTGTGTGTGTGTGTGTGTGTGTGTGTGTGTGTGTGTGTGTGTGAGAGAGAGAGAGAGAGAGAGAGAGAGAGAGCGCTTTAGGTAGGAATGTGCAAGTGGCTTAAGGCTGGTGTGAAGTGGAGGCATTACCCCAGTATAGACCATAACCTCAAGTGCCAGTGGAGAGGCAGGGCTGGCCAAATGACTGCTTTTGATTTTCCAAACCAATCTGGGAGCATGGAGTCATATGGTTTCTAGTTCTCTGCTTTAGAGTCCTCAGACCCAGATCCCTAGTAAGCTGCTACCCCTGGTAGTCCCTGCCTTGAGAGAGATTTCAACTCCTTGGGCTCTGGACCCTATCCAGAGTCTGCCTTGACCCTCTAGAGATCGCTAGAGTCTCAGTCTTCCTCATGGTCATTCTCTAAACTGATGGCCAACACCTGCTTTTCTCTCCCACCCTCTTCCAGTGGTTTGCTATTGACAGAGAAACAAACTTATCAATCTTCCTTACTATACATGGCCAATTCACTTATTTCCCTGAACCCCAGTTTCCCCATCTCTACAAGGGTAATAAAGAACCGGGTCACGTTTGCCATGAGGATTCACATGAAGGATGGCCTGGTGTGGCGACACAAACCTTTAATCCTAACACTTGGGAGGTGGGGGTAGAGGAGCGCTGGGAGTTCCAGGTTAGCCTGGGCTAGAGTGACATCCTGCTTCAAAACCCTTCTCCTCCTTTTCCAAAAAAGGAAGAATGGTGAGCAGTCCGATCACCAAAATCCAAAAAAAAGTTCCACCAACTCGGGTTCCCTTACCTACCTCTGCCCCCAAGTTGGCCAACAAGTTCTCAATGGGGATCTTGGATTGTGGGAGACAGCGCCCACTGAGCATTCCTGAGAGACCCAGAGTTAGTGAGGGAGTAAAACATTTCTTTGCTGGGATCTCCCCCTCCATCTCCGCAACCACGCAGGACCTGCTGGGACGAGGCCCGGGAGCCTGCGCATAGAGCAGGACACACAAATTGTATTTCAGCGCTGGGTCCTTCCGGGTTAATGAGCTGACACCATGATTAAAGCTGACCATTTGTAATGTGTCTCGACCCCGCCGCCGAGCCCTGAAGAGGTTAATGCGGTGACGAAGGCCAGCACCTGCCCCTCGCCGGCCTCCCGGGCCCTGGCGCACAGCCTCCTGCCCCCGCCCCCTCTGCTGCCCCTGTCCCGGCTGCGCCACCGACCCCTAATCAATTAGCCCATTAACGAGCCCTTTGAGGAGTTAAGTAGGAGAGTTCTGCCACGGGCAGGGCCGCAGTCGGTAACTCACCGCTGCTAATGATATTATAAGCGCTTTACTCAATAACCCGGGAGCGGTGCGGGCGAGGAAGGAACTGCACCGTCATGGTGCAGTCTGGACGTTTGTGGGGAGTCACTCCTCACTCTTGGCTCATCCTGAGGTGCGTCTTAGGGACTTTGCTCCCCGCAAGTGAGGTCAGAAGCTGAAGCCAGAGGGGTAGAGTTGTCTGGGCATCTTGGGCCCAGTTTTTCCCCATAAAACTTGTGACTGTGGTTCCAAATCCTTTTGCCAGCTCTAGGATGATTCCAGATCAGGTAACAGGTGATCTAGTGATCTAGAGATTAAACGAGTAAGAATCAGGGCTCAGAAGGGGGCTCTGAGAAGAAAAGAGGGAACCATTATTGACTGAACTCCACCTTGACCTCAATCAGCCTCTAGGAAGGTAGACATCACTTACCCCCCATTTTAGGAATGAAGAAACTGAAGCTTAGAAAGTCTTGCTGAATGTCACCCTGACAATATTTGAATAGACTCCAATTCCAAAACTTTGTCACTAGCCGGCTCTGGGTGGAGTGAGGGTGGGAAGCTGAGGTAGGAGGATTGCGGTAAACTCAAAGCCAGACTGAGCCAGAGAATGTGTTCTAGGTCAGCCTGAAGCCCTGCCTCAAAAAAAAAAAAAATCAAACTCCAAGCTGACTTTGTACCCAAAACCATCTCCTTTTTTTCTTCCCAAAAGCCCAGGAGCAACGTATTTCTTCTATTTTTGTAGCAATTCTAAGACCGCCAATATTTACTAAAAAATAGAGATTTATTTATGGCACTGAAAGCAGGGTGAGAGCTATTTGGTCAAAGAAACAACTCTCTGGTGCTCCTAGTCCTTCTAGGCTTTCAGACTTTTTTTTTTCTTTTTTTCCCCGTCCCTAGCTGTGGCATCTACAAAGCAGCAGAAGGGAGGGACCCTAATGAGTTAATCTGAGGGCAGATCGGCTTCCATTGGGACTAGACTTGTTCAAGTTAAATGGTGGTGCTGGCATTTGAACCAGGATCTCTTAACTCTAGGGCTACCCAGTCTCTAAAATCCCTGGGGTCCCGTTGGCTAGTGACTGGGGTTTGCAGGCGGCGGAGGGCGAAGTCGCCAGCACCTGAGGCTCCCAGCATGGCTCTAGCCCGGGCATTCAATCTGACTCTTGATACCCCCAAGGCGGGCGGGAGACTGTCAGCTCTGCCTGTCCCACAAGGCTGGAAGGCATTTTGGGCTGGTGAGGGTGGCATCTTGTTGTAGCTCCTTGGGGTGCTGGACGCCTGGCCTGCACGGGCTCGGCGCCGCTCCTGCTCCAAGCCTTGCAATGCACCTGTCTCAGAAGCCCGGGTCTGAGTGGTGGCAGAGAACAGGAATGCAGGCTGGAATCTACACCACTTTTGGCCCCAGATGCCCCTGGCTAGTGAAAGCCGGTGTCCGCGGGATTCGGGCTTGCTTGCGATGCGCACCGGCGCAGCGTCCCCAGCCAGGGCTTTTTGAAAATTTCCGGGGCCGCTCTGCGGCGCTGCGATTGGCCGGGTTCGGGTAACCTCTATGCAAATGAGGCCGCGCCGTCTGCGCGTCGCGGCGACCCGCGGAGTTGGCTGGCGAGGAAGGGGCATTCGCACCGGGGCTGGGCGGGCTCACCCAGAACCGGGCGGGCTGGGACCCCCACGCAACCGTCTCGTACCCGCGTGTCCCCTGCGCGGAAAGGAGCTCTCTGCAGCCTCACCGCCCCCTCTCCCGACTTACCTCCCCTCCCGTCCCCTCCCCCTCTCTGCTGCCTGCCTGCACCACCTTCCACCAAGATCATCTCTAAAGGGACTTCTTGGTTTCCTCTGATTTCTTATGAACCCAGGATGGGCAGCAAGGAAGATGTGGGCAAGGGATGTCCGGCGGCCAGTGGCGTCTCCAGCTTCACCATCCAGTCCATCCTGGGTGGGGGCCCCTCGGAAGCACCTCGGGAACCCGCCAGCTGGCCCGCTAGAAAGCGCAGCCTGTCGGTGTCCTCGGAGGAGGAGGAGCTGGACGAAGGCTGGAAGGCGCCTGCTTGCTTCTGCCCAGACCCGCGCGGCCCCAAGGAGCCAAGCCCCAAGCACCATCCCCACATCCCTTTTCCTTGCCTGGGTAAGGATCGCACGTCTCCAGCCTGGCAGCCAGGGAGCCTGAGCGGAGGCGGTGTGCCCCGCTCCGGAGCAGGGCATTCTCCCGTCTCAGCTGCAGCCGCTGGGGGTCCGGGACTGAGGGGAGAGGACACGTGCCACGGTGCCTCCTCGCGTGGGCTGGCGCTGGCGGGGAAAGAGGAAGCACAGACCTCGAGCATTTGGGGGAATCGTTTGGGGGAAGCCTGGGTTAGAGAGACAGTGAACAGTGGGCCGGACACTCTGCGGGCGGTACACGCGGCTCTGGTCACCGTCCTTTTGCGCTCATGAGGTGTGCAAGTACTTTCTTGCACACGTAGGCGTGCAAGTCAGGTCTGGGTGTTGTATGCGTCCTGCAGTCTCAGTTTTCCTCCTCTCTCTCTTTTCCACGAAATGATTAGCACTCTAAGATGATTGACAACGGGCTTTTCGGGGATGCTTCCTCTTTACAACATCAGACGGAGGAGAGCCCCGTGTTAGCCTAGAGCATGGTTTCCAAATAAACGGCCTGTGAAATGATGCCACCCAGTAAAGCTGGAGGACTCTCCTGGCTCAGTTTTTGCATGGCAAAACCACCCTTTAAAGATGTGTTACTGTCTCCCTTCAAGACCCCCTTCCCAGCAGCCACCTGTGCTTTCAAAAAGGTGGGAGCGCAGAGACCCAGCTCTGATTATCTGGGCCTCTCAGCTGTTGCTTTCCAAGGTTACGGTCCCTGGCTTGGCGTGCAGGCCCCCCTCCAACCTCCCGGTCCCGGGAGGAGCCCAGGGTCTTCCAAGATCTGCAGCTCCATGGCCTTCCTGTCTGTTCTTTTTCCTCAGGTACCTCCAAAGGGAGCGGAGGCGCGGGGCCCGCGGGTTCGGATCGCACGCCCTTCGCGGACTTTAAGGAGGAGAAGGAGAGGCTGTTGCCCGCGGGTTCGCCCTCTCCGGGCCCCGAGCGGCCGCGGGACGGCGGCGGCGGCGGCGGTGGCGGCGCTGCGGAGAGGCAGGCGGGCGCGGCCAAGAAGAAGACGCGCACGGTGTTCTCGCGCAGCCAGGTGTACCAGCTGGAGTCCACGTTCGACATGAAGCGCTACCTGAGCAGCTCGGAGCGCGCCTGCCTGGCGTCCAGCCTGCAGCTCACCGAGACGCAGGTTAAGACTTGGTTCCAGAACCGTCGCAACAAGTGGAAGCGACAGCTCTCGGCCGAGCTGGAAGCCGCCAACATGGCGCACGCCTCGGCGCAGACTCTGGTGGGCATGCCGCTGGTGTTCCGGGACAGCTCGCTGCTGCGCGTGCCGGTGCCGCGCTCGCTCGCCTTCCCCGCGCCGCTCTACTACCCCGGCGGCGGCAACCTCTCGGCCTTACCGCTCTACAACCTCTACAACAAGCTCGATTACTGACGCCCGGAGCCCCGGAACCCCGGAGCCCCGGTGCGCACGGCGCCGCACCCGGCCACCCGCACCGGGCTAGCTCCGGCTCCGCGGCGAGCGCCGAGGCGCGTTCCCCGAAATATTAAGAAATACACCATGTGTATTCATTATGTTTTATTTATGGCCTCTGCCCTAACCTTATTATTATTTTTTTGTTTCGGGTATTTATTCCTCACTACAGACCGCCTGCTTTCTACCCGAACCAAACCAATACTTTATGAAAACTATTTTGGAAGGGCATGGTCTCGGTGGTGGTGAGAAAGAGAGTTTTTGGCCAGGTCGGTTTGGGCTGGTAGGGAAAAAAATCAGAAATAACATCAAAACCAGATATACCCCTTCCCTCCATATATACACCTGTATATATGTACCAGGACCCACGCTCAGCTAAGCCAGGCCCTCTGGGGTTTCGGACGTGGCGCTAATCACCTCTTCGTTCCCTTCATCCTGAGGATGGGTAGGAGTGGAAGGGGGAAAATACAGATCTGTAAATATTTTTAAAGAGAAAAAAATAAAATGTTTTAAACATCGTTGCTAACTTTGGAGGGGTTCATTGCCTGGCATGACCATGCGTAGAAGGGTTTTGCAATTTTCAGTGGCAGAACTTTCAGGCTTCTGTAAAGGTCACGTTCGCACCGTGTGAGGGTGGAGCTGGGGTCAGGGGTTAAAGGTCATCGTGGCAGCCCAGGCGGCTTGTGGCTGGAGCTGCTTACCGGGTCCTACAGTGCCCAGAATTCTGGCGCGGGCCAGGGCGCACTATGGATGGAACGCAGGTCTGGTGCCCGCGCAGAGAGACAAAGGCAGAATGGCAGGCCTTGCTCCCGAAGCGATTGCCTTCCGGGGATAATCGAAGCTGGGATGTAACGTCTCTCTTATGCTAGGATCGCCTTGGGCTTGGCCAAAGCTGGGCACGCCACGAAGCGGTGGGAGTTGTTCTGCGCGCCTCCTGTCCTCCAGCCCGGGGCCAGCCACAGCTCTGCCTATATCTAGTAAAACGTCTCTCTGTCGCCTTAAGCCAGGAGCGACCCGCATCCAGTCACGCATGATTCCCTGGCCAGTGACACGATTGCGTGTCCAGCACGGAGTGGGAAAAGACGCCTAAAGGCCACGCTTTGACCCGAGAGGGATCCAAGGCGCGGAAGAAAGCGCAAAGGCAAAGTCATTTTCCTACACTCCTTTAGTCGTCGTTAGCAGTTAGTTTGCATTGCGCGTGGCTCAATGGTCGGTTCACGGGCCACCACTCAGCCGGTGCCTCGGGGTTGAACCAAGACTCGTGGCCCAGATGCGAGTGAACTTGGGCGCCGGGACACCTGCGGGGCTGGGAAGTCGCTGCAAGGACCCTATGCCGACAGTCATGCAAATCGCTGCCCCTCTCTCTCTTCAGATCGTGGTCACCTGTTCACGGTAAAGCGTTGGAGGCGGGAGCCTGGAGGAAGTCCAATTCAGCACCACGAGTGGGAGTGGCGAGCTCCGGTGTCCTCCCGCCTCGCCACTCCGGGGCTCAGGAGCCAGGAGTCCGCAGCGCCTAGGCCAGATCTCTTTCTGCAAAAGGGAAGCATTTGCTTGAGAGACTTGTCTCTGAGCTAACAGACATGGAAATTAGTTGTATTTTGTGGAAATATACACACTATCTGTAAACGTTGCTATGGACCGCAGTATTCTGGGTAAAATACCTGACTCAAACGATTCACTCTGATAGTGTTCATTTTTTTCCTTCTCACACTAGATTTCATAAAACCACAACTATTTCAAGATGACGTCAGAAGGATGTTACTCAAGAAAGCACCTGCCAATACTAGGTTGGTTCAATTGCATTTATTTCATTTCAAATGTTATCCTGTCAATAAATGTTTCTGGGGCCCTAGGACATGCTGAGAACCTGCATGCATTTTAGGTGGCCAGGTAGCATGCAAGGAGGAGAGTCCATTTTCTCCTGATTTATTGTGTACACATATTTTACTTCACTGATGTTCTCATACTCCAGTTGACCCTCTTTGAATTCTTTTCCTCTAACAGTGACATCTGAATCTTCCACAAAGAGACAAGCAAATTACTTCAGAGAAACTTCTTGTAGGGGAATATTCCATTCATGTCATTTTGTCTGCATTTCAATGGCTTATGATTTGATAATCGATTTAATAGTATTGGGTCACTATAGTCTTTCTTGGTGTTGCATCTCTTATAGGAAGTGGTTTCCTCTAGTCACAGTAAGCACTTAATGGCAAAGTGAGTTTGTCCTAAGATTTTGGGGAATGACCCTTTCCTAGTTGGTCTTAGTCCAGTGTACATTTCATCCTCTTTACTCATCCAAAAATTAGCAGTGATGGGTGATCTAACAGTGCAATTTGTTTCTAGGAATTTTTCTGTCTTACAGATAACTAAATATTACATACGCGCATATACATACTTTATGTTTGTGTTTAAAATGTTGTGCAAGACTCCATTGCTGCCAGATATCCTATCTCAAGCCTATCAATTCATTTGAATAATCAGCAAAATAATCAGTCTCGTTTTGGGCTGTAAACTGGATTTAAAAGATTGACGGTTCTTAAAACTGAAATCGAGTTGGGCTGCAACTGCATGCCCAGAGGGACCTGAATCATACACACACTGGATAATGAAATACACTTAGATTTTATTAGTGGGTAATTTATGCTCAGAATCTGGAAGCACTAATAGAATTAAACAAACAACTGGGAAAGGGAACCAAATAATTCAAGAGATAAAATTATTTTGCTAAAGTTGGAACACAAATAAGGCACTGCATTGAAATGTTTTTGAACTTTTTGAAGGAGAAGAGATAGAGAACCTAGTACTAGGCCTAACTGGGGAGGAAGGAAAATAGAACATGGGCAGTGGTATATCATCAATGTATCAGGAAGAAGGGCTGTGCGGTGTTCATTGCCGGGAATCATAAGTGCATCCAATTGAGTGTGTGTATGCCTAAAGATCACCAACCTTTTCTTATCATCAGTGTGCCTTAAAAGTTAAATACTTTAACCTTGGAAATTGCTATTCCCATTATATTATATCAAATTGTATGATTAAAAAGACTGGCTTCCCCTCCCCCCAAAAGCAGTGCAAAGAAGTTACAGCATGGATTAAATGAAACTTTCAATAACATTTTGAGGTCCAAAGTAAATTAGTCCCTGCATTCTATTGATTAAGTATTGCTTTTCTTTTATGGAGCGAATTTCTCATCACTGAAGCAACCCCCTTGACCTTGGAATTTCTAGAGGAGTCTAGAAACAGAAAATGGAACAAACTGAGCCTGCAACTCTGGGTGTGGTCAGGTGGGTAGAAGGGAAAAGCCAGTGACTTTTTAGGACTTTCAATGAACATTTTTAAGAGAAGCTATTTGAGTTTTAATACATTGAAATGTATTTTTTCCCCCTAGTCTGTTTACCCTTTTGGATGGGGAGCTGCACCAGGGCAAGGACCAAATGTATATTCCCAGAGCCTCTTCCCAGGCCTGGCATAGAGGGGACACTCAGTAAATGAGGGAAGATGAGGTGGAGAGATAAAGCATATTAAAATATATGGATCCGTTTCTATGAGATAAATAGGAATTAAGACAAAGGAAATGAGACTCTGGTTCATAGGTAGAAACCTCAGCAAAATGAAAGAGAGGAAAAAAAGGCAAACAGTAGAGTTGACTAAACATATTTCCTTCACTACTTCAACTTCGGGTTCAAGGGCATATGCCCGCCTAGGTAGAGAATAATTTAGTTCTATAGAAGTACAAACCAAAACGGGATGCTGTGTCTGAAATACTGAGGGGGATGGTGCTAGGAGCAGAGCTGGGAAGAAAAAAAAACCCAAAACAACAACCCCTCCCCACATTTCCCGCCTCGTATTCAGAGGACCAGCAGGGCGGCGGCCCCGTGAGGACTACATTTCCCAGCATGCAGCATGCACGTGTGGGCGGGTGCGAGCGGCAGATCGACGCGATCATTCCTGGGAGTTGTAGTTTTCCCTCGCATAGCTCCAGCGTGGCAAGCTCGGGGCCCCAGCGTGGAGATAATCACGTGATCGGAAACCCCGTGGTTTCCCTTTGAGCCGGAACAGGATGACTGTGCCAGACCAATCAGCTGCCTCGACCGAGCCGTTGACTTTCGAAACCAGCCAATAGCAGGCCTAGGCCGGAGCCTCGTCTCCGCCTCCTTCGTCGAGCCCGAGAGCGGTCGGTGGGAAGCGCGGAGGTGTCGGCGGGCTGCTGGCTGCGGCTGCGGAGAGGCGTGGAGGTAGGGTGCCGGCGACCCCCTGGTCCACTGCGGGCTCCGGTTCGCTCTCCCCATTTTCCAGCAGCGTTTGGGGCCGAAGGGAACGGGAGGAAGGGGACGGGCCGGGCGCGGTGGACGGCGTCGCGGGCCCGGCGGGTGGGAACCGCCGCTGCGAGCGTGATGGCGGCGGCGGGGCCGGAGCATGGCGGGTCCGGGCTCTGCGCAGGCGCAGAACGGCCCGTTCCTCCCGGGCCCTCCGAACCACCCCCCCCCCGGGAGTCACCGTGCACCCACACACTGTGACCGGGGGCGCTTGTTGTGCAGATGACCGGCTCTAACGAGTTCAAGCTGAACCAGCCGCCCGAGGACGGCATCTCCTCGGTCAAGTTCAGCCCCAACACCTCCCAGTTCCTGCTGGTGTCTTCCTGGGACACGTCCGTGCGCCTCTACGATGTGCCCGCCAACTCCATGCGGCTCAAGTACCAGCACTCGGGCGCTGTCCTGGACTGCGCCTTCTACGTGGGTGGCCCCTGCCCCACCCCGGCATCCCTCTGCCCCTCCCCCTGCATGCCCCT
>PVHP010032214.1:0-20384 GCA_004024765.1 Zapus hudsonius | reverse complement strand
GGGGAGACTATCCAGAGGCATGGCACCCTTCAGCAACAACACACTTGGGCCAGGAGGACCGGGCTGAGTACTAGGCTATTCAGGGTCCCCTGCCACAAAGACTGTTCCAGATGGTACACGGAGGAGGATATCCAGCTGATTGGGGTTGGGGGGGGCATTGGGGAATTGGAGATAACAACTCATTGTTTGCCCACTGAATAATGTAACACATTATGGATAATAAATATATAAGATCAAAAAAAGAAAAAAAAAAACCAAAATAACCAAAATTGCAGGAAAATGGACAGAATTGGAAAAAATCATGCTAAGTGAGGTCACACAGGCTCAGAAAGACAAATGCCACATGTCCTCTCTCACATTCGGTTCCCAACCTGGACAGGTATCACTTCATTGTAAGCAGTTATAAATATCAACAGTAGGGATATGGTATTGGAATGAAGCTAGGAAAAAGGACTAGAGGAAAGGGGTGGAAGAATACACAAACCTAATGTCAACATGAATCAATTCCTTCTTCCTGGATACCATGCTGTAAGTCATTACCCTCAATAAGGGGGAGGGAGACCCAAACAGAAGAGCCTCATAAAAGGTGGAGAAAGCACAACCCTAAAACCATGGGCTCTGGTTGGTAACTCCCAGGGCCAGAATTGGTTTCCCCCACAGTGCTGTTGGTCAGGGAGACATGAGTTCCCTAAAGCAATACAGGTCATTGCCAAAACACTTGGTTACTTGCAAGAACTAAAAGGTTAAGTCCCTGTTGCTGAAGACACCACAGCCTGCAGCCACAGGACACCAATGACCATGCTGAAACTGAGAGGGAATTCATTGCCAGCTCTCAAAGTGCTGGAAAGTGCTATGAGAGCTGCTGGAGAATAAAGGTTGCCAACAGAGTGAATAAGCAGGAAATCCTGCCAGTTACAAAATCAAGCAGCCAAACAAGAAGTATACACTTGTGCAATAGTGGTACACAGCCAATGCAAGTAACCAACTGCTCATAGATTGGACATGAGACCCACTCAGTGAAGAACTCATATCTGAAACCAACCTAGATTCCCTAGGACAGGAAACCAATAGGTTCCAGAGAGAAGTGAAGACTGCTCTTTAACTATGAAGAGTGGACATACATATCAATAAGTCTCTCTAATAACTAGGCTTGTCCTCTTTCTCAAAATGTTCTCATTTTTGGTTGTAGAATCTGTTCTTTCTTATAGATGGTGAAGAATAGTAGGGAGAACCAGGGATACATCAATACATCAAGAATAAAGAGCCAACTGCCTACCAAGAGATGGGTCACCTCCACCTCTTCTGCCTGGCCCAGAAGTCACTACAAAGGAAGCAGTGGCACATATACTGTTCTCAGGGCAAGCCTGTAAACTAATTCCAAGGAAATGGCAATAGACACTGTGCTCACATCTCATCAAAACAGAGATCCAGAGTCTATAGAGAAAGCAACACAAAATCAGATACGTATCTTGCCCACCAAGACTCAGGGAACACTGTGGAAGAGGGGATGGAAAGAGTGTAAGAGCGTCAGGGTGGTTGGAAATAACCCAAGGCACTGTATCCTGCCCTCCAGAGACTGAGGTCTCTGGTCCCCACAATGAATGAATAATAACCCCACTGAAGAAGACCCTCAGCAGAGTTGGGGCAGGGATAAGGGGAGGTCTAAGAATGCAACCTTTTTATTTAAAAAAAAATCAATAAATAAAAAAAATTAAAGAAACTAAACAGACAACTATCACAAAACAAAGCAACTCTCCCTAAACCCCTCCTCGTGTTGTTTATCCCAGAAGGAAGATTTGTGGTTCACATGAAAACCAGCCCATAAACTTTTATGGCATCCTTATTCAGAAACAGCCCAAAATTAGAAATAACCCAGATGTTCAACAAGTAGGTTAAAAAAAAAAATGGACTGAGGATATGGCTCAAAGTGTTAAAGGTGCTTGCTTGCAAAGCCTGCTGGCTACAGTGTGATTCCCCACTACTCAAGTAAAGCCATATGCACAAAATGGCGCATGTGTTTGGGGTTTGTGGGCAGCAGCAAGAGGCCCTGGAAGACCCATGCTCACCTATGCTCTCTCAAATAACTACATAAAAATATTTTCATTTTTTAAAGTGATACTTTTATATTATGGTATACTACTCAGCAATAAAAAAGATTTAACTTAATAAAAAACCAACAACGTGGGGGCTGTGGAGATGGCTCAGATGTTAAGAGGCACCTGCTTGCAAAGCCTGCTAGCCCAAATTCAATTCCTTAGTACTCACATAAAGCTGGACACAAAATGGTTCATGTATCTAGAATTTGTTTGCTGTGGTTGGAGACCCTGTTGCACACCCATTCTCCCTCCCTCTCCCCACCTCACAAATAAATAAAAATATTTAAAACAATTTGGGTCAATCTATTAATTTAATTCACATATGTGTGTGTGTGTGTGTGTGTGTGTGTGTGTGTGTGTGTGTGTGTGTATACATCCACCTAGAGTAACATACCTTCTAAGCAACAACAGATCTGAAAGTAGGCCTCTAAGATTCCTGACTTGTTTCTTTAAAAGGTAAGTCTTGTTATGGGAAGCCAAATGTTATCACTTGAGAGCACATTTTAACAGTCAACAGAAGCCCAAAACAGTGAGCTCCCAATCAACAGGTCAATATTCTGTCCATTCTTATTATCAGTCACCTAGTCCCCCTCCAATGCAGCTGTCTGTCAACAATCCCAAGCATCAGACCACAATGGGGGAAAAACACAGGTATTATCTTCCTTTTAGATCCAGTTTATGAACAGATTTATCCTCAGTTAACCAAAAGCTGCTGTTTGGCTTTTCAAAGAACCTCATATAATGTTTTCTTAGTGCTTTTGTTTTTGTTTTTTTTTTTTTTTGGTTTTTCGAGGTAGGGTGTCGCTCTAGTCCAGGCTGACCTGGAATTCACTATGTAGTCTCAGGCTGGCCTCAAACTCACAGCGATCCTCCTACCTCTGCCTCCCGAGTGCTGGGATTAAAGGCGTGCATCACCATGCCCGGCTTCCTTAGTGCATTTTAAAGGACATTTTAAATTAAACTCCACATAACCCTCTCATCTACTTAAACCATGTGTAGCACTCCCATGGGCCCAAGTAACTCCTAATTTCGCAGAAGACTCTAAGGCTTGGTAATATGACTGACCAGATGAAAGCAAGCTTATCACCTGACTCCTAAACTGAGGCTCTTGCCCAAGTCCCTCATTTCTGCAATCCTCACATAAATAATCTTTCTTGTGGAATTCTTTTCCATTTAGACTTTGCATTACATAGAAATTGTTAAAGTAGCAACTCCACAAAGCACAACCCCTGTAAAATCTAGCAACAGTACTTGGGACAGGTTTGTCATACTGCTTTGGAGCACACAAGTCCATTATGCAGTTAGGGGAAAACAAGGCCCCACGGCTAGCTTAACTCTTTCCATCCTTCACTCAGTGGGCACTTAACTGCACCACCAGCTGTAACTTAATTCACTCTTAGCCATTTTATCTTCAATAAAATGGTAGCCACAACAATATTTATTTTCTCTTCACTGGTAGGAAGACTATAAAACAACATAATTAGTTGGTTAAGTTTTTCAAAAGTGAAATATAACTTACACATGTAACTATCTTTGTTGGTTTTATTTTGTGTTTTTAAACAGGATTATATTATGTAATCCATCTGACCTAGAATCCTCGACTGAATCACTTCACCACTTGGCTCTTGCTACTTCAAGATACACATGCCACTCCAGTCAAGTTCTTTTTGCTTTATGGCAAGTTCCTTGACAGCACCAGCAACCAACTTATCACATCTGGATCTCCACAAAACCTTGCACCTGGCTCAATAAACTTCTTTGAATGGTCCTGAGGTTGACCAGTATCTTAGGCCATGCCTATCCTCCAAAGTACATTCCATGTGAGATGTCTGAGCAAACACCTTTAAGAGATGTATATGATTCCTACATTTCAGCTAGAGATTTTACTGGATATTATGAGCTCCAAAATCTGAGTCAGGAAGAGGCAAAAAACACAGCATTTTGGCTACATCTTCAACACGCTACCAAGGACTCACTGGGGGGAAGGGGGCATAGCCTACATACACATATTTATGTATGTATATTATGTATACTTACATGTGTATATATTCATATGCATGTGTCCACAAATGCATGCATGTATGTATCTCAGTTTCTTCTTCTTTTTTTTTTTTTTTCCTGAGGCAGGGTCTCACTCTAGCCCAGAATAACCTAGAACTCACTCTGTAGCCCAGGCCAGCCTAGAACTCACAGCAATTCTCCTACCTCAGCCTGGGGCTGAGGGAATAGAGTGTGAGCTCCCACAAGCAGCTCTCAGTTCCTTCTATAATAAGCAGACAAGCATCTATCTATCACTCTGTGCCTCTTTGCAGCTGGTCACAGGATGAGAATGGTGTGGGGGTGAAAGAGTCCACATGCCTGGACCTGAGCTCCAGTGTTGGTGCTGCACAAACCAGCTTTGAGGTTGCACAAGGTTTCTGAAATCTAGGCACAGGGTGTAAACTAGGGGTCTCTTTCATCTATTAGCATATTGAGGAGATGAAGCAAATAATGCTCTACTATGATGCTCCCCATAAAATGCCATCCAATCCAACCTTCTTCGGGCATCAGAATCGACAGCCTTTTAGGAAAATGCCAAGGATACAGTCCTGTTTTTGAAAGATATGTATGTGTTTGCATTAATGTTCACAAACATGGAAGGAATTTTCTTGGAGACATTAAATATGATATTGGAACTTACCGATCAAGAGATAAACTCTGAATTGTTTCTTATGGGCATTATACTTTTGATAGAAAGCCCAAGTCTCCAAGCTAATGTATAATCATTCTATTAATAAAAAAGTTTTGAGTTTTTAAAGTTGAGAAAAGTGTGAATAGTGCTCATAGGAAGTAGAATCCTTTTTTATTACATGTAGGGAAAATAAATGTAACAGATTTAAGTGAAAAGGTCCTGGTACAAACCATTCAGTGGTTTTTATTTTGTTTTTCTAAGACAGGTTCTTGTGTAAGCCCAGGCTGGCCATAAACTTGTGATTCCCCTGCCTCAACCTCCTAAGTGGTGGGAATTGTAAGCATGGGCCGCCAGGTCCAATATTCTCAAGTAGTAAAGGGAGATCAGGAGCCATGTGAGCAAGCTTTTCCTGTCATGACAATTTTAACTACCTTGTGAGTTCTTATAGTTCCTTCCTTTCTAAACTTCATCTCCATCCCTAGCATGGTATTCCCCACCACCACATGCAACCATTAAGAGGGGGAAATGAAATCACTCAAAGGATTCATTCAAACAAGTGATGGCTGCCTATTACATAGGAGCCAGTGCAAAGTTAAGTATATCAACATGATCCAGGCAGCTTCCAGGACTAGGCACAAATCCTCTCCTTCAATCCAAAGATGCCCACCCCCAAAACACTCTCTCTCTCTCTCTCTCTCTCTCTCTCTCTCTCTCTTTTCTTTCCTTGATTCCTCCAAGTTGGGAAAGACAGACAGAACAGACAGAAGCCCTGAAACATATATCTAAATTCTGTGTGACCACTTGAAAACCAAAGCCATTTAATTCGATGTAGGTTTAAACAGGATCTATATTTAACCTAGCTATCTTTTTCTTTGGGGGGTGGGGAAGGATTTAAACCCTCACTACTTGTCACCAGCCCCTTCCTGGAGTCAAGTAAACCTAAACTAAACATCTACCTCAGCCGGGCCTGCAATCCCAGCACTTATGAGGTGGCGTTCAATCTTCCCACACATAGATAGTTCGAAGCCAGCCTGGAATACACAAGACCCTCCCCCCCCCCCAAAAAAAAGGAAGAAAGAAAGAAAAGAAAAAAAAGAGGAAAACAGACAAGAAAGAAAGAAAGAAGACCCCATCTCAAAATTCCTCTCTTGCGCACATCAGTAGTTACTGATGGGAAAAGAATTTTTTTTTTAATTCTGTAATCCACTCCCAAGAAGGGGAGCCAAGAAATGATGGCGACAGGAGCTGGTGTCCAGGAGGGGCGGTGGCTTCAAAGACGCGATTTGGAACAGCGCAGACAGACAACCAACCAGCGGTACTTTTCTCTCCCGATCACTCAGCACATATTCGTCCAACAAACTGTTTTTCTCCATCCCGCGGTGGATGGCTTTAGCCTGAGGGACTAAGGGGAGCAGGAGAGCGACTCCTGGGGACCGTGGAGCTGTTGACTCGGGCGGCCGAGCGAGCGCCCCGTCGGGCCGGGACCCCGGGCGCGCCCCGCACCGCCCCGCGCCGCGCCGGATCCCCGACGGCCCCCTCCCGCCGCGCACCCCGAGTCACCTCGAAGGCCCGGGTTGTCGTCTCGGGCCCGAATCTTCCGGATCTTGACCGGGCGCCCGCTCAGGGTGGACAGGACCAGTCGCTGGCGCAAGAAGTTGCACCCCGAGTAGCCGAGGCAGTGCGCGGGAGTCGCCATGTGCGCGCCCTCCGCAGAGGCCCGCGCGGAAGGCCGGGCGGCCCACGAGCTGCCGCTGCAGACGGGCACAGGGATCCACGGCGGCGGCCCGGGCGGCCTCGCTCGGCCCGCGGCCCCCGACGCGTCCACGTGGTTTGGAACAGGAAGACAGAGAGACCAGACACCGGGTCAGAGGGGAGCGGGGCGGGGCCAGCGGCCGCCTGGGGGCGGCGCCTGTGCCGGGGCGCACTGCTATTGGTGCGCTCGGGATCAGGGCGGTGCCCGTCCCGCTCCGCCATTGGAGCGTGCTGTAGCTGGGCGGCGCCCGAGCCGCGCTGCCATTGGTCCGTAGTGAAGCCGGGCGGTGCCGGGGCCCCGGCAACAGCGCGCGGCGCGGAGCGCGGACCGCTGCCTGGGAGGACGGACGCCGAGTGGGCGGCGGGCTCCGTGGGGTTTCCCGGGTCGCGGTCCCGCGGACGCGGGGGGCTCCGCTCGGCTCTCCCTGAGCGTCGCTCCGCGCTGCAGCCGGGGCGACCGGGTGCTCGAGCTCTCCCGCGTTTTCCCCACGCGTGAGAAAACGATGCTGGCGCGCTCACCCGGTGGTCCCTTGCGGTCTCGGCTCGTGCCCGCCACCGCGACGTACGGTCTGCAGCTCACACACCGGGAATTGTGCAGAGCGGATAGTGGCAGCTGAATTGCACTCCTCTTTCGACATCAGGCTTGTTTTATAGAGGTGCCTGCTTTGCTCTTTTCTTCTCTGTCCCTTCATTTACATTCATCGAGCTTCTTGCCAAGACGGGCCCTTTACCTCGCGAGCCTCCATCAATTGCAATCACTTCTAGACATGCACGCGCGCGCCTACAGAGAGAGAGAGAGAGAGAGAGAGAGAGAGAGAGAGAGAGAGAGAGAGAATACTTGCTTTTCCTCTTTCCAGCCCTCCAAATCTGCACATCAAAATCTTTCTGAATATTACATTATTTCAGCCCTCTACCCCAAAACCTTTAGAGATAGCCGGGCGTGATGACGCATGCCTTTAATCCCAGCACTCGGGAGGCAGAGGAAGGAGGATCGTCGTGAGTTCCAAGCCACCCTGAGACTACACAGTGAATTCCAGGTCAGCCTGGGCTAGAGTGAGACCCTACCTGGAAGAAAAAAAAAGCCTTCAGAGATGCACATTTGACTATCAACTATGAGCATAAGTGTACAGCCATTCGTGGGCAATGTCACCAGAGTTCCAGAATGAAGGCACAGTGTAAGATAGTAGAGGGAGAATACTGAAGAACGATTAAGGGGGTGTGACCAGCCACTAAGCAAAAAAGAATGATGCAGAATCGAACTCCTAAATGGTGGTAGTTAGTACCGAGGAAAATAGCTGGTAGAACCAGTCCTGAAGTCCATTGAGAGGTGGAGGTGGCTAACCAATTTAGAGTAATGCCATTTTGTGAGATTGCTTACCTTCTGGAAGCTGACAGGAGGCAGCTTTTAGCTCCAGGATGGTCCCCCTTAAATGCTGTTGTGGGGAGGGGTATAAAAGCAGGAGCATGGGAAAAACCTATCACACCAGGAGTAGTTTGCCAGATCTCACTGTTTTTGGTGAAAACTTGCTTAATTTTCTTTCACCAGCTTCTCATTTCTGCTTTCAGGGTTTTCCATCCTGCAGGGAACTCCACAGGCCAATAGTTTAGGGGAATTAGCTCTCCAAGTCTTCAGCCAATGCCTGATGAAGCTGACCTGGGAATAGCCCAGCTCCCTGACTTCTTAGGTGAGATAATGTAGATGTAGATTCTGCATGCTTCCACTAGGGTCCTTGGTAACTTGCTTGGTTAAACCTTTCACTTCTTTCCCTGTATCTCTTTTTAACTCCCTTCTGCCCTGGGATTAACTCTCAAGTAAATTACCTGCACACAGATTCTTGCCTGAAAATCTTCTAGGCAATTCCAGAATCAATCCTGACTTGAAAATCGGAAGGGGAAAAAGAGAGGGTAGTGGAAGAGTATTATGATCATGATATATTGTCTATATGTATGAAGGCTGTCAATAATTTTATTTATTTATATTTTAAATAAATTTCCTGACTTGAAATCCAGACCTGAGATTCAGGGGAATAAATAAATAAAAGACCTTCTTAAAGTGATCAGAATAAAGCCTCCATTTAGCTAGTTATATCCTTGAACCATCAGTGAGAAGTCTGGCTTCAGTGGAGCTGTGATACTAGAGACCACACAGAGAGAAGAGCTAGTTGTTCTGCTAACAGCCAGAATCCACTGCCCCCCAGGGCAGTGAGCAAGCCCTTGGATGACTTCACTCTCCAGCCAGCAGAGCTCTGACCAGCCTTTAGAGCCACCCTGGCTGATGCCATCTGGAGAACAGATGAGCTGTCCTACTGAGCCCTGCCCAAATTACATACCTACTAACCGCATAAATTGTTACTGTTATAAGCTGTTTGGTTTTGGGGTGGTTTCTTACACAGTAATAACAGAAAAAATTGCTGGGTTGGGGGAGATAACACCATGATTAAAGGCACTTGCTTGCAAAGCCTGCCAGCCTAGAGTTCAATTCCCCAGTACTCACGAAAAGCCAAATGCACAAAGTGGTGCATGCATTTGGAGTTTGTTTACAGCAAGAGGCCCTAGTGCACCCATTCTCTCTCCACCCACCTCTCTCTCTCTCTCTCTCTCTCTCTCTCTCTCAAATAAATATTTTTTTAAAAAATAAAATATTTGCGTGCTGCACATGTATGGTTTCTATTTTAGATAGGCTAACTATTCATTGCTAAATGGTAATGAGTTAACAAACCACAAGAGACATTTTTCACGAGATCATTGAGAATCTATTGAGAGGAAACTTCTATGTGAAGGGCTTAACGTATGTGATTTTATTTAGTCTTTACACCAAGTAATTCACAAGTTAGACCTTAAATAAATGGAGGTTTGTGATACAAGTCTTTTGACCTTTGTTCATATTTGAAATTGTCCAATATAATTTGTTTAATCTTTGTTAATATATTCTTTTTTCTCACTAAATGATAAATGGAATATACCTTGCCCTGGAATCAATTCTACAAATACTTCCATGTTAATAGAGACAAACGTCTGCTTGACTCAACCACAGGGCATTGGATTTAGGAGC
Source organism: Zapus hudsonius (assembly GCA_004024765.1). NCBI lineage: Eukaryota > Metazoa > Chordata > Mammalia > Rodentia > Dipodidae > Zapus > Zapus hudsonius. Next base: position 10,813 of record PVHP010032214.1, on the reverse strand, counting down.
CAGAGTAGAAATAAGTTCTCTCCAGTCCACAGAAAAAGTTGCTCAAGACCACATTTCCACCCAGCCTGGTATTTCACCATCTGCTTTGCTTAAGCTATCATGGGTCCTAGGGCCTTTTTTCCACCTCAGTTGGAAGTTAGTGCTTATACTGCTCCAGTTTTAGAGTGAATTTCTGTGTCCAGTTCTCCTCTAGGCTTTCAAAGTATCTATTCACAACCACGCGTTTGCATATATTTTATACCTTTTTATGATTTATGTGGTGGCCTCTCTAACAACACTTTGTATTCATTGAAGGCAGGTCTGTCTGTATAATTTATTAGAAGATAATTTACCATGAAGATAAGAACAGAAATATAGCCATTGTATTCCTGGTGCTTAGCATTAAGTAGTTGTATGTGACTACAACTAATTACTTAACAAATCAACTGAAAGGAACATAATAAAGCTAAGTCAGTAAAATAAAATATGTCAAAATCACTGATTAACAAAATTTAGTATGCATCAAAATTGCCTGAAGAACTCTTTGAAACAGTTTGAGCTGGGCATGGTGAAACTCACCTTTAACCCCAGCACTCAGGATGCAGAGGTAGGAGGATTGCCATGAGTTTGAGGCCACCCTGAGACTATATAGTGAGCAAACACACACACACACACACACACACACACACACACACACACACACACATTGTTGGGTCACATAGCCAGAGTTTCTTTTCAGTATTTCTGAGTGAAGCCCGAGGATTTGTATTTCTTACAACATTCCAGGAGATATTGATGCTTCTGGTCTAAGCACTGTACTTTAAGAAGTGCTAAAAAATTAAACAAACTGGGTGTGCTGGCTCACACCTTACAATCTCAACCCTCGGACTAAGATAGGAGGATTACTATGAGTTTGAGGCCAACCTTGGATACACACAGTAAATTCCAGCCTGGGCTAAAGACCCTGCCTCAAAAATATTTTAAACAGCCGGGCGTGGTGGTGCACACCTTTAATCCCAGCACTCGGGAGGCAGAGGTAGGAGGATCACCATGAGTTCAAGGCCACCCTGATACTACACAGTGAATTCCAGGTCAACCTGGGCTAGAGTGAGACCCTACCTCGAAAAACCAAAAAAAAAAAAATTTTTTTTTAAACAACAGCAAAAGAACCCATGAGGTATCTTAAAATGTTCTCTGTGTGTGTGCATATATATGAGTCCCAACAGAGAAGACAGAGAAAAGGAAGAACAAGTACCCAAAGTGCCCAATTTTGATTAAATACATGAATCTACACCTCTAAGAAGCTCAACAAATTCCATGTTGGATAAGCTAAAAGAGATGTGCATTGAAATGCAACATAAACCTCTGAAAGACAATCTTAGAAAGTAGCAAGAGAGTGTTTCCTTGTTCACCAGGGATCTTCCATGAGATTAACAGAGGACTTCTCATCGGGATTCATCAAGGTAAAAAGAAATGGGAAGATGTTCAAAGTGCTAAGAAGAAAAAAAGTCACCAACAGATTCTAAATATAGCAAAATTATTTAAAAGCTAGAAGCAAATAACTGAGAAAGCTTGTCACTAGAAGATCTATAATTCAAGATTGCTTCAGTCCTTCAGTTAAAAAAAATAATATTAGACAATAATCAGAATACTTGTGAATTCATGCTAGGTACTGAAATCCTAATGAAAAGACTATTGCTGGGGATGTCATAGGCTGGGGGGGGGCGGGACCTGCTAATGCTGTCTGGCTAAATGCATAGATTATGCTCACCAAACTGCCCCCTAAATGCTTATGCCTATGCCCATATATTACTGCTACTCTCACTTTTAGCTAAAAAAGCTTCACTTTTCAGATGTTGTGACCAGAGAGGTGACTCAACTCACTAAAGTGCTAAGTGACAGTGGAGTGTTCAGCACTAAGTGAGACAGTGTATGATGTTACCAACACAAGGCCTACGTAAGAGGAGGAGAAAAATGACATTGAACTAGAAGAGACTAGTTGGAAAGGAAAAGGTATTCAGGCTGGGCATGGTGGAACATGCCTTTAATCCCAGCACTCAGTAGGCAGAAGTAGGAAGAAAGATGTGTGTTCAAGGCCAGCCTGAGACTACATAGTAAATTCCAGGTCAGCCTGGGCTAGAGTGAGACCCTAACTTAAAAAAAAAAGAAAAAAATAATAAAGAAAAAGGTATTCAGTGGAGGGAGGACTTGGAAGGGGAAAAAGAGAGGGTACTGGAAGAGTATTATGATCATGGTATATTGTCTATATGTATGAAGGTTGTCAATAAATTGTTAATTTTTTATTTTTAATAAATTTTTTTTTTTGGTTTTTCGAGGTAGGGTCTCACTCTAGTCCAGGCTGACCTGGAATCACTATGTAGTCTCAGGGTGCCCTTGAACTCACGGTGATCCTCCTACCTCTGCCTCCCGAGTGCTGGGATTAAAGGCGTGCGCCACCACGCCCGGCTCTATTTTTAATAAATTTTTAAAAGAATAAACTATGTGTAAATATATTTGCCATTCATGCAGGACCTGAGATGTTGCCTGTCACCCAAGCAGAGGAGGAACCACCCCTAACTTGTGATATAGAGCCCAAAGGAAACCTTTGAGGAAGTGGCGAGATGAGCAAGAGACCTACCTCCACACTAGTCAGATAACCTAAAAAGGATAAAGGAGACAGACACTGAGGATACCCAACACAACCCAAACCAGAAATTCAGAGATTTTAAAGACCTCAACAGTAAAGCAGACCTAAAACTCTCCCACCATGACTCAAAGATCTGAGTGGAAGAGGGGGTGAAAAGATTGTAAGAGCCATGGTTGGCAAGAACACCCAAAGACATCGCCTCCCTCCACAACAACACACAAAAAAGGGGAAAAAAATAACTGGCTACTCTTGTACAATCCCTAACCCATGGGCTGGTCCAGCAAGCTCACTGAGGAGGGCCCCTAGTGGGTTGGAGACAGGGAGAAGGGAAATGGGGATACCATCATAAGACTTGCTCATACAATGTATCTAATTACTGACAATAAATATGGAGAAATTTTTTTGACAAACTCAAAAAGTGGTAATTAGCTTTAAAAAAGAAAATAAAAAAAGTGGAATGACTGAGGAAGACACATGACATCAACCTCTGGCCTTGGTATACGTGCACACACACATGCATCCATACATGCATATATGAACACAACCCACACACATGCAATGCACACATGATCATCAGACAGACGGAAATTGGAGCTCAGCCTGCAGCACTTGCTGAGCAAGCAGGAGGTCCTGAGCTCCATCTCCAGCACCAGAAAAAAATTGTCCAGTATAGGGAATGTCAAAGTTCTCCTGCAAAGGACAAGAGTTTACGTATTCAGATGAGCCAGATGTTACAGTGTCTCAACCCTACTATTGTACCATAAATAACAGCTATAGAAGTTGTTCGAACACACTGTCATGGCTGTGGCTGTGTGCCAATAAAACTTTGTCAAAAATAGAAGAGAGACTTGTTGAAAAGAAGAAGGGATTCAGTGGAGAGGAGATTTGAGAGTGGGAAAAGTGAGGATAGGGGAGGGGACTATGATCATGATATATTGTCTGTATGTATGGAAGTCATCAATAACCTATATTTTAAAAATGGAGAGTCAGGTGTGGTGTTGCACACCTTTAATCTCAGCACTCAGGAGCTGAGGTAGAAGAAGCACCATGAGTTAGAAGCTATCCCAAGCTACCGAGTGAGTTCCAGGTCAGCCTGGGTTAGAGTGAGACCCTACCTCAAACAACAACAATAACCAAAAGATACCAGGTGCACATCTTTAATCCCAGAATTTGGGAGGATGAACATGAGTTCAAGGCCACCCTGAGATTACATAGTGAATTGCAGGTCAGCCTGGGCTAGAGCGAGACCCTACCTTAACAACAAACAAACAGAAGAGCTGAAGGGGCTGTCTATACTAACATCAGACACAATAGATTTCAAGACAAAAATAGTTGCATGAGTCAAAACAGCAAATATAGGAAGATTTTTACCTTTGATCTGTTGAGCAATCCATCAAGAAGATGTAACTATTAGAAGTATATGTTCAGGTACCATCAGAGCCCCAGATGGATGAAACTAGGGTAATTGAATAGCATAAGTGATGTAATGGTTCTAGCTGGAGACTTCCCTTCATCTATGGGGATAGTGTAAGTATGTGTATGGTATGTGTGCATGTGATAGAAGAACCATGTGTGATGTAGTGCCTTAACTACTGCTCCAGCTAGTATTCCCTCATTTATAAAACCTACATTCTCACCAAACTTCTATGGAAGGCATATACACTATCACCATTGGCATTGGGCTTTCATGTTACTTGTCTTGATCAATTGCATGAGCAGATATTTGCATATTTCACCAACTAGCTTGCTGTTTTCCCCCTGTATCATGAGATGGTTCAAAACAGGAAATGCTTCTTTAGCCTGCATTTTGAAATGAGGATATATGAAAAAGATTCATGGCCAACCCAGAGCAACCCTCAACTTACATGTTTTATGAATTTAAGAAAAATTTGAAAGCTGAAGAGATAGCTCAATGGATAAAGATGCTTTCATGCAAAGCCTAACAGTTTGGGTTTGATTCCCTAGTACCCAACTAAGCAGATGCACAAAGTGGGACAGGCATCTGGAGTTTGTTTGCAGTGGCAGGAGTCCCTGATGCATGTTATCTCTCTCTTCCCCCTCCTCTCTCTCTCTCCCTCTCAAATAAATAAAAAATAACTACATATAGTTATTTTCTGGTTGCTACTCCAGCAGTTTCACAATTTGAGGCTCCATTCTCCTTCATTTCTTCCTACTCTGCCCTTCTCACTGTGCAGCTTCCAGTTTGTGATCTAAAGCTTCAATCTTAAGATCATATACTGCTCTGGAGAAAGACAGACATGAACTCTTCTAAAGTCACTACTGAGAAGTTGCACACATCGCTTGTGCTCAGCTCTTGAACAGTTTGCAAAACTGTGTGAGGAAGAGGAACATGCAATCATTAGCTAGACAGTCATATGGGTCTTGTATTTTTCTACTACTTTGAGATCACAGTTGTCCCCTGCTCTGCCCCATAGATAAATTTTAGTTATTATAATAGAAGGAAATATAGAAATCAGAAGAAAAATATAATCCTGGTGTGGTGACACATGCCTATAACCCTAGCTCTGGGGAGGGGAGGCAGAGGCAAGAGGATCACAAGTTTGAGACCAACCTAGTCCACACAGTGAGTTCCAGGCCAGGCAGGCTGTCTTTTCACTCTGGTGATTGTTTCCTTTGCTATGCAAGAGCTTCTTAATTTCATGTAGTCCCATTTGATAGTTTTAGTGTTATTTCCCATATTATAGGAATCTGATTTAGAAAATATTTGCCTACATCTATATCATTATTCACCCAAGTGCTGGTCCATAGCTTCTGGAAAATTCTCCTGTCTCTGCCTCCCACCTTGCTGTCAGCCCACCATGGGATCTGAGGATATGAACTGAGGTACTCAAGCTTTCAGAGCAAGTGCTTTATCCATGGAGCCATCTCCCCTATGCAATGCCTATATCTTGAAGTGTTTTACATATATTTTCCTCTAGCAGCTTGATCTGTTTTTTTATTTTTATATTTATTTATTTGTTTGTTTGTTTGTTTATTTTGAGATAAGGTATCACTCTAGCCCAGGCTGACCTGGAATTTACCGTCTAGTCTCAGGTCTCAGGGTGGCCTCAAATTCACAGTGATCCTCCTCCCTCTCTCCCAAGTGCTGGTACTGAAGACATTCACCACCATACCCTGCTGATCTGTTTTTAATTTATTTTTATGTTGGGTAAGAGATCTGAATCTAGCTTCATTCTTCTATATGTAGAAATTCAGTTTTCCTAGTGACATTTGTTAAAGAGGCTGTCATTTCACCAATATGTGCTTTGACAGCTTTAAAAAAAAAAAAACAAAACAGTGTATTTGGCTGCATGGGTTTATAGCTGAGTCCTCTCTTCTATTCCATTGGTCTACATATGTGTCTTTGTGCCAGTACTATACTACTTAGTGTTCTGCTGGTTTGAATCAAATGGTCCCATAAGCTCATGTGTCCTGAATGCTTAGTCCCCAGCTAGTGGCAACTTTGGAGGCTGAGCCTTGCTGGAGGGGGTATGTTTTTGGTGGACAGGCTTTAGGGATGTTATAGCTAGCTCCCCTTGCCAGAGATAGGCTCACTCTCTTGCTACTGTTTTCCAACTTCTGTTATAGAGGTGATGTCCAGTAACTGCTTATGCCATGCTTTTTTTTGCCATGCTTTTTTTTTAAAAATATTTTTTATTTATTTGCAAGCAGAGAGAGAGAGAGAGAGAGAGAGAGAGAGAGAGAGAAAATGGGCAAGCCAGGGCTTCCAGCCACTGCAATCTCCAGACACATGCTCCACCTTGTGCATCTGGTTTATGTGGGTACTGGGAAATTGAACCTGGATCCTTAGGCACTGGAGGCAAGCGCCTTAAACACTGAGTCATCTCTCCAGCCCTATGCCATGCTTTTACCTGACATCTAGAAACTTCCCTTCAAGACTATAAGCCAAAATAAAATCATTCCTCCCATTAACTGCTTTTGGTTGAGTATTTTGTCCCAGAAATGTGAAGATAACTACAACAGAAATTTGGTACTATAGGAGTGGGGTTGTAGCAGTTGATCTTGTGGCATTTAATCTTTTGGAACTAATTTGTGGGAGGAATCTGAAAGGATTTGAAACCTTGGACTGAGAGATGCCTTGCAATGCTTTAAGTAGAATTTGATGGGCCATTCTGATGAGAGTTTGAAGGACCTAAATGCAGAAAGAACTGTGGCATGTGTAGGCTTGGCTTATGAAGGGAGAAAGGAGATTTGTCCAGAGTTGGCTAAAGGCAGTTTGTGTAAGAGGCTTGAGTTCTGCCTATATCCTCATAACTTAGGCAGAGTTGAGTTTAGAAGAAATGGTATGAGCAGAAGAATAAGTCACAGAAAGAAACAAAAGTTTCAGAGTTTCAGGTTGGAGACTGCTGCCTGCTTCAGCTGCAATTGTTTGAAAGATTACCACCATTGAGGTTAGGCCAGCTGTTCTGCATTGGGACAGCAGGGTGAATGCTGAAGGTATGTCCTGCTCCACAAACTAGATCAACAAATTTGGTAGCCTATCTGGTGTTATGGAAGTCCAACAAATGTAGGAAAGTGGGGGAGGGATTGTTTGATTGGTAATATGTTTTTTTGGAAGTGGTCTCTGGGCCTTAACAGGCCATGGCATGGAACAGTGGGTTGCAGTAGAGACCACAGGAGTTCAGAGATTCCAGGGCTATAGAGTAGCCACCAAGGTGAGCTGCTGCCTCCAGATGGACTTTTCCTTGGGCTGTGAGCAGCTCAGCTGATGGGGCAAAATTGAAACCCAGAAACTTCACTGTGGATCCCAGATGGACACAGAACTACAGAATTTGATATTTGCTTTGCTTGTTTTAGGTCTTGCATTAGTTCAATCTTTTTTTTTTTTTTTTGGTTTTTCAAGGTAGGGTCTTGATGTAGCCCAGATTGAACTGACCTGAAATTCACTATGTAGTTTCAGCATGGCCTCAAACAGCCAGCAATCCTCCTACTTCTGCCTCCCAAGTGATGGGGTTAAAGGCGTGCACCACCAAGCCAGATCATTGGTTCAATCTTTTTTTCACTATGCCATCTTTTGCAGTATGACTGTTTATTCAGTGCCATTATGTGTTTAACTTGTGTTTTATTTTTACCTGCTTACAGTTAAGAGACTGTCTTGAGTCTCAAATGAGACCTTGGACTTTGAACTTTTGAACAGCATTGAGATTGATAAAAACTATGGGTATTTATAAAGTTGAACTGAATGTAATTTTACATATTGAGATGGTTGTGAAACTACATTGTGATTCAAATCAGATGCCCCCATAAACTCATGTGTCTGAATGCTTGGACCCAAACCAGTGGAGGAGGTGTATTGCTGGGGGTGGGCTTTGGGGTATTATAGCATAGCTTTATCCATGTCAGAGTTCAGTTCTCTCTCTCTCTCTCTCTCTCTCTCTCTCTCTCTCTCTCTCTCTCTCTCTCTCTTTTTCTTGTTTTTTGTTCTTTGAGGTAAGCAGTAATATTCGTTGGGTTTACTGGGGTTACCTGCTAAGAAGTGGCTTCTTCCTATGGGATTTGCTAAACTACTGGAGAGTATGAGTCTGGAAACGATATGGAAACAGGATACAAAATTAACATATGAAAACTTTACTATAGACCAATAAAGAATTCACTGAGAAAGAAATCAGAGAAAAAGTCCTATTCACAATAGCTTCAAAAAACATAACCAAGGAGATGAAAGACTTCTACAGTGAAAACACTGAGATAGAAAGGTCTCCATGCTCATGAATGGGCAGTATTAATATAAGGAAAATGGTTTCTGGCCATGGCGGTGCATTTTCATCCCAGCACCTCGGAAGCAGAGGTAGAAGGAGCAATGTGAGTTTGAGGCCAACAAATATTACTGCTTTTCATTGACCCTATTTGTCAATGCAAATTTCTGAACCATTAGAATGTAGTGCTCTGTCTGGTCTTACCTAAATCTCATGCTCACCTCAGTGCCCCTCCAACTACAATGATGGAGTCCAAGAGAGAAGTGTCTCCACCAAGGAAGATTCAAGGGCTCTTATCCTAAGAAGAGTGAACACATGAGAGACGGCCACTTTATCAAGTCCATACAAGGCCTAAGAGAATCTCACCACACAGACTTTGCATGATGTTGTGGAGTTGAACCTTCATAATATGTGGATATTTTCTCAATTCTGTTCAATTCTATGTTAGTTACTTCTATGTTGCTGTGATAAAATACCTGATGGGGAAAAATAACTTAAAGAAGGAAAGATTTATTTTTAGCTTATGGTTTCAGTCTCTGGGTGACATTGCTTTCAGGCCTGTGGTGATACAGAATACCACTGCAGAAGGGTGTGGCAGAGGAAGCTGGTCACCTCATGACAGCCAGGAAGTTAACCCACAAGAGGAATGGTTCAAAGGCACACCTCCAGTGACCTACTACTTTCCTACTAGTTAAAAACTTCCAATAGCCAGTCAGCCCATTCAACACTGAACCTATCAACAGATTAATCCATCAATGGAGTTAGCACCCTCATTAAACAGTACTAACAGTTGGAGCCAGGCCTGCAATACAAGAGCCTTTTACAGGGATGCTTCATATCCAAATATTCCATAAATATTACTGACCCTACTACAGTGCAGGGTCGATGTGCGGAGAAGGTATCAGGACACACGGTGAGAGACTGAGAACACAGTTGAGTAAGATCCACACTCTGTTCTCAGGAAGTACACAACCTACTTCAAGAGTTCTTAAGCTTCACCTGGGGTATTTTATTCTTTTATTTTCTTTTTAAAAATATTTTAATTTATTTATTTGAGACACAGAGAAAGTATGGGCATGCCAGGGCCTCTTGCCACTACAAATGAACTGCAGATGCATGTGGAACTTTGTGCATCTAGATTTGCATGGATACTGGGGAAATGAACCTAGGCCATCAGGCATTACAAGCAACTGCTTTTAACCATTGAACAATAACTTCAGCTCCAAACTGGGGCATTTTGTTCAGGATGTATATTCTTTTTTTAAAAACTTTTTATTGATAGCTTCCATAATTATAAACCATAAACCATTGATTCCCTTCCCCTTCCTAACCTCCCCCATATTTCTTCCCCCTCTCAATGGGTCTCTGCTTTATTTCAGTGTCCTCATCTTTTCCTCTCATTATGTGTAGGTATTATCAGGCACTGTGAAATCATGAACATCAAGGCCATTTGTGTCTGGAAGTTTGTATTGTAAGCACTCCTACCCTTTCCTTTGGCCAGGATATATATTCTTGGGCTTAAGCTGTTTTGATTTTTAGTAGGTGTGGGGGTCAGTGTGTGTTTTTAAATAATTTCTTATGTTGCAAGGATTCCAGAAACTACTCTGAGACTCACAGATACAGGTGCAATCATGCAAAAGGGAAGACAGAGTATCTGAGATGTGCTACAAGACCAGCTCTTCTGCCTGGGAGGTACAGAGGTCCTTGTTTGGCTTATTTCATGCTTTTTGCACAAGATGTGATTTCTTACAAAGAAAACTACAGGATTATGTCTAGCTTACTATGTTTCTGATTTTGAAAAAGCCTGGGGATATTTCAGAGACGAGAAGCTAAGAGTTGGCCTTTGTTCATTGACTCAGAATAATCCTATTTATTTGATTTCCTTTGGTCCCATTGAGAAATTTCAGTGGTAGAATTGAATTTCTACTTCAGAACTTATGTTCCCCTTGAGTACTTCCTAAACCAAGAAACTGTATCATTTTTAGACCTAGGCAAAATTTTTACTTCAACCCCATAAGAGATTCTGACCCAGGGCCACCCAGCTCAGTGACAGACAGTATGTTTTCATTGCTTTCAGCTGCTAAGTTTTGGGATAACATGTTACACAGCAGCAGGTAAACGATCCATCAACTGATCAACAAGTGTCACCTTTTTCTTTTAAAGTTATCATGTAGGGCTGGGGATCAGTAGTAGTGTGCTTGCCTAGGGTGTACAAAGGCCTGCTTTGGCCCCAAGCACAGAAACAAACACACAAAAACTATTGTCTTTTATCACCACAAAAAGTAAAAGATTGGGCTGGAGAGATGGCTCAGCGGATAAGGCACTTGCCTCCAGTGCCTAAGGCCCCGGGTTCAATTCCCCAGGACCCACATAAGCCACACCCACAAGGTGGTGGTGGCCCTGATGTGCTCTCTCTCTCTCTCTCTCTCTCTCTCTCTCTCTCTCTCTCTGTGTGTGTGTGTGTGTGTGTAGC
>PVHP010032213.1:0-20559 GCA_004024765.1 Zapus hudsonius | reverse complement strand
GTCTCCAAACCAAGTTGGTACTGGAAGTGGCAGACCTTAACCTGCAGGGTCAGAGGCAAGCCAGGAGACTTGTGAATACCCCAGCCCCCGGGGAGGGGGTGGGCTGCTGTGGAGTCTCTGGAGGGAGCAACACAGATTCGTGGGCACTGATGGATACTCCTTCCCACCTACACACTGAGTACTGTCCCCTTCACGGACTCTTCTGGCCCTGGTAGGAGGACTCTAAGGACAGGTCACTGCAAGCCTTGCCAAAGAATGTGGTAATTTTGTGATCTGTGCAGAGCTTTTGGAAGGCAGCCTGAAGCAGGCCAATGCCTGCTCTTGTCTTATCTTACCCCTTCTTCACATTGGGAAGGAAATGAAATCTCAGACCCCCCAGCCTGCTGGGAGTCTAAATGCCTGATCACAACTGTCACTGCAGAGCGACCTGAAGCCCGTGTCAAGCAAAGCAAGTGAAATTGAAATTCCAGTCCTCTCCTGGCAGAGTGGTTTCTTTCTGCTTCTTCCCTTCTCACACATAGGTGAGGAAGTCCCAGAATTTGTAAAGAGAAGTAAACTTGGAAGAGGCACTTGGCTCTTGTTGAACCCAGCTCTCTCAGCGAGGCAGCAGCTGTGGAATGTCTTAGTGACATTCTTGTTTCCGGAACAAAATACCTGACAAGTCAGTTTAATGGAGGAAGGGCTTATTTCAGCTTACAGCTCCAGGTCACAGCTCATCATGCTGAGGAAGGTGTGGCGATGGGAGCTCGAGGCAGCTGGGCACACAGTGAGGAAGCCGAGAGATGAATACTTCTCTCAGCCTTTTCTTACAGCCCAAGGAATGGTGCCACCCAAAGTTAAGGTGGGGTTTCCCACCTCAATCATCATCATCCAGACCCTCTCTCAGAGGCATTCCTAGAGGCTATCTAATCCACACAATCCCTCACAGCGGATTCTAGGTCCCAACAATTGATATAAACCATCCCAGGGGATATCCAAAGAAGAGAAGCCAGGCTGTTCTTTGGACTCTGTGTCTTTGGGAGCTGAATTGTTACCAGGGATGCCATCGGAATGAGAATCTCTCCCATGAGTCATGGTAGACCTAAAGTCAGACTCCTTTTCCCTTAGATTTGTTTCAGTCGGGCCGATTTGGTGGCTGTACAGAATCAGCAAAGCGAGCGTTGTCTTCACAAAACAAAGGACAAAGAAAAGCTGGTGATCCCAAGCCAACCTAGACATAGGGGAGGCGAATGGTGTTTTCTTTTACTCGAATCTTTCAATTCTTCCCCCCTCCCTGTGCCTTGGCTTTCCAAGGGTTCCCAGGGGACAGTCTAGCAGTATGGCTGCTTATGAGAGAATGCGGGTTAAGGACCGAATTGGTTCATTCCAATCTGACATCATTAAGGGAAGCAATTTCTTTTTCATGGAGCCAAATTGGATTAATTATATGCTCGCAGAGTGTACTTAACAAATGGCATAATTCAAAGGTGCCGAGCTGGGTCACGCACAATTTGGTTCTTTGTTTTGCTGCTGAACAAAGCGTTTGCCACTTACACTCTGAATTAAGTATGCTGGCTTTGACTATTCCTGTGGCCATTCGTGTTGGTGGATGGGCTTCTGAGCATTTTCTTTTCCTTGATGTTGTACAGATGGCTGTAGACAACCACAGGTAAAGTTAAAACACACCCAGATGGAGGATGGATGGTTCACAGATGCCCTTAGCACCAGGTAGAAAATGTAGTGCCAGCAATGTATGGTCACCTTGGATGCTGGCCTGCTCCATGGGAATAAGGGTGAAGGCTGGCTCATTGGCCTTTCTTCACTCAGAGAAGATGGGTGGGAGGCAGTAAGCCCTGAAAGCAGGTGGACTTTTGGTTCAAGCTGAAGGTGCTTATAGGGGACTTGGGAGATGGCTCCGTAGTTAATGGTGTATGCTTCATCCATACCGACTGTCATGGTTTGATCCAGGTGTCCCCCACAAACAAATGAATGTGTTCTAAATGCTCGGATCCCCAGCGGATGGCAGTTTGAGGTGTACAACCTCGCTGGAGCTGTGTTGTTGGGGGCAGGCTTATGGGGGTTATAAGCTAGCTTCCCCTTGCCAGTGTTTGGCGCACCTTCCTGTCGCTGTTTGCAGTGCTGTGGCGGAGGTGATGTCCACCCTCTGCTCATGCCATCATTTCCTGCCAGGATAGAGTCTCCCTTTGAGTCTGTAAGCCTTATAAACCCATTCCTCTGCATGCCACTTTGCTTGGGTTCTTTCTGTGCAGTAACAGAGAATGCTGACTACAACACCAACCAAGTTCGATATTCCCCGGCACCCACTTAGAGCCAGATGCACATCGGTAATCCCAATGCACCTCTAGCCATGGGAGGTAGAGCCAGGAGATTCCAGAAGCTCACAAGTGGCAGGGCTAAGAGAGACCCTGTCTCCAAAGAAGGTGGAAGGAGAGGAGAGACACCTGAGATTGTCCTCTGGCCTGAACACATGTGCTCTGGCAAGCTTGCGTGTGTGCACACATACACAAATACATAAATAAAACACAATTCAAGGAAAGAGGTGTTTATGGGCAGGCCATGGCAATGGAGGAGGGCTTTGGGATCACAGCTCACAACAAAGCTCTGACTAGATGTGTTTTTGGTCAAGTCTGGCATGCCTCCTTCCAGGCAAACACCTTGCCTTCTCCTCATTTTGCAGTTACATGGGGAGGTATAGCCACCTTGTCACCTTCTGGTCTCACCAGAGCGTCATCTGATGGGAGGGGCTGGTAGGCAGACAGATGACTTTATTGCAATGAGACAAGTCTGGCTGGGGCCGCACAGTGGGGTTGTATCATGACTGACACGCATTTGTCCAAAGTTTCTTTGAAGATGTTTTGTTTCCTTAAGGGCAGAGGTTCTGGGTTGATAATGCAGAAGATAACAGAGTTCCTCCAAATAAGGAAGGCTCCTGTGTTTTCCCTGTGCCTCATGGTGACAGGTAGCTGAAGATGATAAGTTCCTGCAGTGGTTTAAATGTGAAGTGTCCCCCATAACCTTCTGTGTTCATGATAAGCCTCATACTTAATCCCCAGCTGGTGGAGACTTTGGGAGGTGGAGGTGTGTCGCTGGGGTGGCTTTGTGGTTTTATAATTCCGTCCTGATTTCCAGTGCTGGCTGGCCAGCTCAGGCTTGCTGCATTCTCCCAGCCAATGTGACTAGATTGGATGCCATGCTCTCTGCTCTGCTGTGCTTTCCCCACCATGGTGAACTTCCCTGGAAACTCAGAGCCAAAACAAACCCTTTCCTTCCATAAGCCGCTTTTGGATGGGTGTTTTGTCCCAGCAACAAGAAGGTAATTGCTACAACTCCTTCACTAAAGTGAGCATGTGCCTGGGAAAGGAAAGCTTCTATGCCATTCTCGTGAGAACCTTGGTCTCTAAGAACCAAGGAGCCACTTTTTTGAGGGTGTATGTGTGTGTGTGTGTGTGTGTGTGTGTGTGTGTGTGTGTGTGTGTGTGTGTGTGTGCACTGTGTGCATGTGCCCAGGTACTTACCTGTGACCGTGTGTACCTGCCTGCAGTAATCTGCCCAGAGTATCTGGTGTCCTGTTCCATTGCACTTCTCCAGTTCTCATTCGAGCCAGTCTCTTACTGATAGTGTAGTTTGCTATTTTTCACGAACCCTAGTGATTTCCTGGTTTCTGCTCCCCTTTGCAGGACTAGAGTTGCAGGCATGTGTGGCCATGCTCTGCTGTTTTACATGGGATATGGAGATTTAAACTTGGATGGCTTTGGGTCCTCATGCTTTTAATCAAGAAGTTCACTTAACCACGGAGTGAGCCATCTTCAGCAGAACCACTTCTGACTCTCCCAGCTAGAGTTGGTAGCTGGGTGTCTCTTCACTCCACTACTTGTACAGCTCTCAGGGGAGCAAACAATTTCCAATGCACTTGCTGAGGGATAGAATTAATCCATTTCCTGGGAGAACCTGTCAGCAGGTTCAGGCTTCAGGTGTCTCTGAGGACAACTTTGTGTAAAGATAAAAGCAGAGTTCTGGGCTGGAGGGACGGCTCAATGGTTCAGGGGCTTGCCTACAAAGCCTAACAACCCTGGGTTCGATTCCCTAGTACCTATGTAAAGCCAGATGCACCTGGAGTTCATTTCTCTCTCTCTCCCCTTGAAAACAATTAAATTAAAAAAATATATATGCATAAACACACGCGTATTTTAAAAAGCAGAGTTCTGAGGAGATGATTCTCTGAGCATCTGGAAAAGGCTTCGTGGGGGTTTTGTGATCAGGGTTGTGAAGCATGAAGAAGAGTTTCCTAGGCAGACTGTAGGAGGCAGGGCCCTCTCTGGCAGTCAAAAGAGAGGAGACACCAAGGTCCCCTTCTGGGAGCTTCTCATGGCACCGAGAGGGGGCTGTGTCTTAAATGCATACCCTCAGGGGCACCACAGGACGGTTAGGGTAGTTTGGGTGGCAGCAGGGAGCTATGATGGGTAGAATCTTTCCAGGTTGAAACAAACCCAGTTCCAGAGGTTAGCACATCTGCTCACAGTTTAATCCATGCTCTGCCCAGGCTGACACTGTGGTGTTATTTCATGTATAAACACATGTATTTTCCCCCCTCCGCAAACCAATCTAACATTAACATGTTGGAGTCTTTGGGAGAAAATTAAGCATGGTATAGAAAATTGAGTGAAATGGGTATTCTGTGAGCCTGCCCCTCATCATTCAAGAGTAAGTGCTGCTAATCTTTTGGGATCTACAGTTTCTACAGTCAAATGCTCTACCCCTGAGCTATACCCTCAGGGATCTACAGTTTCTGTGCACCTAGATTCTGAACAAAAGTGAGACCCTAAATTGCAGGTTATTTTATGACCACTAAGATTATCATAAACCTCACCCCACATCCATCAATCCAATCCCATGATCCAATTTTTTTATTTTTTATTTTTTTTAAGGTAGGGTCTCCCTCTAGCCCAGGCTGACCTATAATTCACTATGTAGTCTCAGGTTGGCCTTGAACTCATGAGGATCCTTCTACCTCTGCCTCCTAGTGCTGGGATCAAAGGTGTGCACCAGCTGATCCTAATTTTAATGACTCCATGACCATTTATTTATCCAGGTGCTTACCCTTAGATCTCCTTCTTAGCGATCCCTTCTGCTGCATTGCTCTACCACTCTCCCTGTGCCTGCTCCTTCTCTATGCTCACTCACAGCATTTCTGATGATTTCATATACAGCTGAGACATCACCACGTAGCCTCTTGTCTGCAATTGTCCTTCCTTTCCATGAGCTCTGTTTTATCTCCCCTTGTCTGTCACTGGAGGAATAGGGATATTTAGAACCCTGAGCCCTGTGATATGCAGCCCAGCTCCTGAAGCAACAGCCACAACTCAGCCTGAGAGGAGACTGGGCCTTTGATTTAGAAGTGTCCATTCGCCCCATGAGCTGTTTCCAATGACCATAGTATAGAGGGCAGCAGCATGTCGAGGTCAACTTTCACGATGGCAATCTGGCCAGAAACAAGCCACTGATGTGGGGCAGAACGGAGGTTCAATTAAGCCTCTTCTGTCTTTTAGTTGTGTGGCCTAGTTTGCTGCTTCTGTGCACACCTAGCACACCATGGTGAATGAAGCAGTGTTGTGCTACAAGTTAGTCTGTGTGCCCATGGAGAATGGGCCCGAGTCCCTAGAGCTAGTGGTGTGCCCTGGTGTGTAAGCCTACCCAAGGACCTTAGGCTTGTAGGGTAAGAAACTTGATGCTTAATGAGGGACTTGAGACTCTGGACTCCATATGACCTGCAAGAAGAGGTCTATAAAGAAGATCCTACAAGAAGAAGGTCGGATAAGCCCTTCCATCTGTTCTTTCATGCATATGCCTTTTCACCTGTCCATCCACCTTCCCATCCACTCATCCACATACCCATACTCCACCCACCTATCTACCTGCTCATTCATTCATCCACCTTCCCATCCATTCATCCACATACCCGTAACCCACCTACCTACCTACCCGTTCATTCATTCATCCACCTACACATCCACTCATTCACTCAACTTCTCATCCCCTTATCTACTTCCCTACCCACTTATCTACCCTCACACCTTTCCATCCATCTATCTACCCATCAATTGATTCATTCATTCATCTACTATTCATCCATCCACCTACACACTCATCTACTTATCCATGCCCACTTCATCCATCCACCCATCTTCCTGCCCATCTACCCATCCATTCATCAGTGCACTCACCAGTCATCCACACACCCATCCAAGTATCCATCCATCTAGACATCCATCCATCCTGGCATCAATCTAGCTTGGCTTCCATCCATCCAAACAACCATTCATTCAGGCATTTTTCCACCTACCCAATTGCTTATCATTCATTTGACAAAATCTGCTGAATAATTACTATGTATAGGCACTTAGGGTAATCACTGAATAAAAGTGACAAAGATCTCTCTGCTCCTGGAATTTAGCTCTAGTAATGGGAAACAGGTAACAAACAATGGGCATAATAAATAAGATAGAGTATTAAGAAGGCACTGATGGATACGGGCAGAAGCAGAGCAAGGGAGAGGAGACTGGGTTGAAGTGAAGGAAGTGTATGAGATGGTCAGTCTTCATTGTCTGCTTGACTAGATTTAGAATCAGCATGGAAGCACACCTCTGACTGTGTCTAAAGGGGTGTTTTCAGAAAGGCTTAACTGAGGAAGGAAGACCTGCCCTGATATGGGCAGTACCATAGGTGATGTGGGGTCCTGGACTGAATAACAAGGAGAAAGTGAACTGAGCACCCCATTAGTCTTTCTCTGCTTCCTGACTGTGGATGTAATGTGGCCAGTGCCTCATGCTATTGCCACCATGATGTCCTCACCATGGTGGGCTCTACCCTCAAACTGTGAGCTGAAGTTCTTTTCAATTGGGTATTTTGTCACAGCAGCAAGAAAAGCAACTAATACACTTCCATTTTGGTGTTAGGCCAATGGGTGAGGGTCGACAGCTCTGAGAAGTTAACTTGAGAGAGGGGAGAAGCAATGTGGCTATTTGTCCAGGGTCCTTGGTGGGACTATCCTGCATACTTAAGAAATAGCACCTGAGACAAGTAACCTCACCATGAACTTGAGAAGAACAAAAGGCAATGAAGTCCAAGGACAAAGGTTTAGGTGTTCATACTTTCTCAGTATCCTTTCACAGTTCAGTCATGAAAATGGGATGCTGGGTGCTGAGGGCTTATTCTGGACATGTGGGCTTCTTCAAAGCGTGTGGTGGTAGACAGGGTCCCCATCCTTCAAAGGATGCACAGAAAACTGCCTCAGCTCATGACTTTGCCCAGTAGTACATGGTAGAGTATGGGAGTGGGAATGAGACAAATGGATTTGGGGTTTAAATCCCCATGTCTTCCACTTATAGTAGCAAATTACTCAGTATCTCGAAGTCTTTGGTTTGCTTTCCATCTGTGAAAGTGGGAATGACAGTAATAATCATTTGAGAACAATATGTTTATTGCGAGATATTAGCTCTCCTGAACTCAACAAGATGTCCAGTTGCAAGGTGAAGGGTGACCCATGTGTGTTCCTCCCTGTTCCCCTGTATGGGACTTTTTCTCTAACTCCCAAGATTACAGAAAAGACCATGTCATCTCCGAAAGTATTTGAATGGGGCTGGAAAGTCGCCAAGTATAGATGTTGTTTGTCACCGATATTATAGATGAGACTTGGGGTTAAGTTCTGAGCCGACCCTGACATCCAGCAAATGCAAGATCATCCATGTCACTCAGTGGTGGCTTTTGAATGGCAGCTGAACAGCCTCTGCTGAAGGTCACAGAAGGACTCGGCAGGACTGAGCTTGGCACATAGATTCCACCATCATGTTTTGTACTTAAAACTATTATTTCCACAGTACGGTTTAGCCAGCCTGCCCTATACACATTTTGCTAATTGATTTATGTTAACTCCCACGCATACTGTTGATCGATATAAACAGCCTTGTATTAGTGCATCCTTGGGGGTTCAGAACAAAGCTCACATCAGTGCGTTCAGCAGGCCAGGCGACCTCACCAGCAATCTTGTGCACAGGAGAAAATAGTGCAGATAACCATGGATTATCTAGGTTTTTTTCTACCCTGCGGTGTGTCCCCGTTTCTAATCAATCCAGAGAGACGAGCTTGCACTGCAAATTTATTTCAGCAACAAATTGCAGGCCATGATGCTGGCATGCATATCACCTAGGTGTTTTTATGTAAATTCTTGGTAGATCTTATTTGGGTAATGATTTCAGCTGGCTGGACCTGGAAATGCAGGAAAAGGGAGAGGAAGAGAAGAATGGAGGAAGGGGGAGAGAGGTAGAAGAAGGGAAGAGATAGAGGGAAGAAAGAGAGGGAGGGGGAAAACATGGGAAGAAGAAAGGAGAAAAAGAAAGAAGAGAGATTGATTTTTTTATGTTTGCAATATCGAACTGGAGAGATTTTTCTTTTTGTGTGTGTGTGTTTACCTGGCTGGCTCAGGCAATAAACCCAAACCTGAATCATTCCCACCAAATTTGAGTGCCCTGAAATAGCACTCACATCTGACATTTTCAGTTTAGAAACAGCTGCCTCTGAGCAGGAATGCAGGGATGGAAACTTCGGGAGAAAAAAGGGCCAGGCTGAAGGAGATAGAAGACATCAGTCCACCAGTCTTTCTGCCCTGGTCTGAGTGGGAAGAGGTGATGGATGGAGAGCTCCTTCCAGCAGATTCCAATAGATAATAAAATCCTGGGCAAGTTTCCTAAGTCTTCAAGAAAGCTTTGGGTATTGTTGCTTACTCCAGATCACTGGACAATGGACATTCTCCTAAAATGAAGGGAGTTCAAACCATCGAAATGAAAAATTAGATTGCATATTTAAAGTTCAAAGGAAAGCTTTAAAATGTTTTGAGATAAAAAAAATTTTGAGATAATTTTTGATTTTCAGTGGAGAATCATCTCTGCGTAGTTTGCATGTTCAGATGTTCAGTCGTCACTGGAAGGCTTCTCACCGTTATCAGAACTGTCTCCTCTGGACTCCCTACCCTGCTTCCCCAGAGGAACGCCCCTCCTAAATTCATCCAGCTGTTTCTTCCAGAAAGAATCTCTTTCTTTATCCCTCTGGCATTGGTTTTCCTAGGGCTAAACCTCCTGATTGATCAATGTTGAATACTATTGGATACTTTCCTCTCCCTACACCCTCTACAGTGTTAGAATTATTGTCATTTGTTTTATTGTGGTTAAGCAAATATTGTTTATTGCTGATCTCAGGGGAATATATAATAATTATGCTTTTATGATTACATTTCCTTTCTTTTCAACTTACTAATAAAAACCTTCCTTTTCCCTGAGTTTATTTTGCAACTCCATCCTAGTCTTTCTGTATTCTCCCCACAGCTCTACAGAGTGCCTCTCAATGCAATTTTCCACTCAGCCACACCTGTCAGATAATCTATCCATTGCAGTTCTTTCCTCCTCCTTCATCCCCCCCTCTCTCTGTCTCCTCCCCCTCTGCAGAGCCCTTCTGCTCCCCAAGCTGCTTCATAGAGTCTTCCTGGGGTCTACCTTCCATCCTCATGGAAATCCCTGGTTTCCTGTTTCCTTGACTCAGGTTTCCTTCTCCCCTCCCCACAGGTGAGCTGCCTTCTCTGTGATGTTCTTCAGAGTACACCGGAAGTTAACTCTGGAAGTGACTAAAGAGGTCTTAGCACCATCTCTTACACCCTGGTGGATAGTTGGGTTGAGTCTGGAATTCTAGCTCTTTAAGAATTCTGAAGACACTGTTTATTTAATTGTTTTCTGATTTCTGGTACCATTTTTTTTTTTAGAAATAAGGTCACAGTTGATTAAAAAACAACACCATGAGACCAATTTGTAAGGTATAGTTTTTACAATCAAGCCATCACATACAGAAAGCAGAAAGGATACACAATGCTTAGAGGATCTCTCCATTTCACAAACATTACAAGAAATTCTTATAATCTAGGTTCAAACTCAAGCTCTTTTGATATAGACATAAACAATTGTATCACTCCTACAAATTTAACATACTGATGCCAGAAGACACATTTAATAAGTGGTCGAAAAAGATTACCGTACTAATGAATAATTGCATAGAGTTAATCCAGCTTAAAATGCCTGGTTGATTTGCCCATAATGACTTGCAATTACTTTCTAGAACAATATGCTACTAATTGCAAATTTTGTCCTGGTACCATTTTTGAAAAGTCTGATTTTATAGTTGTTTGAATGTTAAATGTCTCCTAGAGCCTTGTGTGTTTGAATAGTTAATCCCCAGCTGGTGGCGCTGTTTGGGAAGCCATTGGGAGGTGGTCTTGCTGGAGGAAGTATGTCACTGGGTGTTTTGTAGCTCAGCTCTCTCTCTCCTTTGCTGCTGATGAGAAGATATGATACCAGGCTGTCTGCTCCTGCCATGCTTTCCCCATCATGATGAAACTTCCCCTCAAAACTGTAGGTCAGAAATAAACTCTTGTCTTCCATAAACTGCTTCTGGTTGGTGTTTTGTCCAGGCAGTAAGAAGTAACAGATGTAGATGACATACTTGATATGAGATCCTTGATATCCTTGGTTTGAGACATCAGAGTCCACTTTATTTTCTTTCAGAACCTCCCCTCTATCTGGTTTCATGTTGGTGGGTCATGGTGTAGGTTAGGTTCACATCCAGGTCACAGGGCATCTTTCTCATGTTGTTTTTTGATGCTGTTAATTTGCTCCCTGCTTTTTTCTCTGTCACTACTTAGAGAATGTTGAGTCGCCTATGGAATCTTCTGGATTGATATTATAATTCTCTTATCTTCTTGTATTTTCTTCTCCCCTATCCTCTCATCTGGAACGTTTTCTTGGTATAGAGGTCTACTTCATTAGCAGGTCCTGATATTCTTTATTCTGGTTTTTGCTTGTTTGTTTCTGGTTTGTGTTTTGAGGTAGAATCTCTATCTGTCTATCTTTCACATCATCCCATCTACCTCTGTACCCTAAGTTCATGAGAATGTCTAAGACTCCCAGGGCAAATCATCCCCTGCCCTTACTTAAGTTTAATTTTATGTGTTTTCTCACTTCATAGACTGTGACTCATCAATACAGATAATATTTGGTTAAACCAAACTGAATTCGGGTCCTTCTTTTTAAGTTCCTTTTAGTTGTGAATTGCCTTTGGAGAAGACAAGGGAACAGAGACTTCTTCCTTCTGTTATCTGGAGCCTAGAAGGAATGCTGCCTAGTTAAAGAACTCCTCAAACAATTCCTTTGGATAATAAAGTGACATGTGACTAACTGCCCTGGATGTTCATCTTTCATTTATCAGCATCCCACTTTCCCTTAAGCACCAAAAAAAAAAAAAAAAAATCAAAAAAATATCATCTCTCCAAATTTCGTATGTCACTAAATTTTAAGAATGAATGAAATCCACATTCTACTTCCTTAACTGGCCTCAGAAATCTCTCACCATTAGCTTTTAAAACTACATCTTTCTGTTGTGGTGGTGTTGTAGAAATACCCAGTGACAAACAAAGCCTTCGCAGCAAGAGGAGAGGGGAGCATATTTACGCCCTGGCCCAGCCCGGGGGTCCAAGCTTAGAGAAGTCTTGGCCCCGAATTCTCTGTTACAAAGAGATTTTATAGTAGGGCACAGAGATGTGTATGTGATGTTAGACATGTGACATTAGACATGAAGTCACAAGCACCTAGCAACTCACACATTTACAATGGGTTGCAAGAAGTTCAGACAATCCTCCCCAGGTATCCTCCAGCCTCATCTTTTCCTAACTTCCTTATCACAGTTAAAGCAAATCCTTCTTTTGTCTCACAGAACTCTAAAGCTCTGGTATTTTCTCACCTCATGGTATACTGGGCATCTGAGGCCAACAAATGTCTGCAGAATGTAACAATGAATATAGGGGAGGGGGCAGTGAGCTCACGCTCATTTTGCTATAATAGTGGTTAAATTTACCTTTTTAACCATTTCTAAATTATATGTGTATGTGTATTTGTATGGTGTTTGTGTGTGTGTGTGTATACATGGGTGTACATGTGCCACAGTGCCTGAGTGCAGGTCTGAGGACAACCTTAAGGTATCTGTCCTCTCCCTCCACCCTGCTTGAGACAGGATCTCCTTTGTTTTGTTTCTGCCACTCTAAGGTTAGGGTTAGGGTTAGGGTTAGGGTTCTGCTTTGTGTGCATGAGTCTAGCTGGCCAGTGAGCTTCTGGATTCTCCTGGTTCTGCCTCCCATTGCCATAGATATGTTGGGATCACAAGTGCACATCAGGCTTCATGTAGGTGCTGTGGAGTTGAACTAAGACCAGCAAGCTTTGAAAGCAAGCACTTTTAACTGCTGAACCATCAGCCCCATTTAATTTTTTTGGTGTTGATAGTTTTCTTATATAAACACATTATATATTGGTCGCATTCCTTCTCCCCCAACCAATTCCACTGAGGGTCCTCTTAGTGGGGTTATTGGTACTCACTGTGGGGTCATGAATGTAGCAGTCAGTCCCTGTAGGGGGTGGAATGGCAACGCTTCAGAGTACACCTTCCCACCCTGTGGCTCTTACGTTCTTTCTATCCTTTTCTGCAATGTTCCCTGAGCCTCGGAGAGTGTGTTATAAGTCTCCATTGGTGTTGAACTCTCAGCAGCTTCTGAATGTTTGCTTTGATGAGTTTTGAGTCTCCTCAGTGTCTACCACCATCTTCCCGGAGGAGGCTCTCTGGCTATAATTAAGAGCAGCACACATATTTAATCTGCCACTTCCTCTATAATGTCTCCTGGCCAGTCCCACTGTGTTACACAACCTCCAGCCCTGAGGCTTTTCATCTTAAACCAAAGCTTCTTATCCATGCAACACTCCTTCTGTCCCACTCCATTTCTCAGCACTTGTCTCTATGAATCTGGCTCCTCAACTCCCTCATTGATGTAGTTTCACATTGGACTTCTGCCTTTGTGCCTGACTTATCTCACTTAGTGTGATGTCCTTAAGGTTCCTCTGCACTCCCTTCTTCTCTGAGACTGACTAAGACACCAGTTGCTGCCAGAGCCCACAGCCAAGCAAGCCCAAACTCTTGCTGCCCAGGCTCAACTAACCTTAAATTATAACTTTATTTTCTTATTTAGTACCTTCATGACTCAGGATAGTATTAATTAAGCATGTTTTCTCGTGATGCCTTCTGATTGGGATCTCTCCCTCTTAGATGGGTATAAGTGAAGAATTCTTTTGTTTGGTAGGTGAAGTTGGGACTTTCTTCCAGGACTCCCAACCATGCTCTTCCAGGGTATAATAATCTCCCAATAAACCTCTTCCATAAAAATGATCCATCTCTACTGGTCCTGCACAAACTTGTTGTCTTTATAATGGGAAGTTCATAGCTTTGGTGAATATCTTCTCGGTTGACAGTTGAGACACTGTGGTGGGCTAAGGATAGATACAATCTTTGTAATTCTTCCTACATAGGACAGATTCCCTCCAACTAAGCCTTGGCTAGCTTTAGTGACCTGCTTGATAATAAAAGCCACAGAAAAGATGCTACGGGGTTTCTGATACTAAGGCAGAAGGATATTATAGCTCATACCTGAGTGGTTTGATTACATGCTCAGAAGAAAACCAGTCACCATACAGGAAACCCATCTACCTGAAACAGGGTGTAGAGAGGTTGAGCCAAGACTTTTCGAACCCCAAACCATGAGTTTTTGTCTTTTCATTAACGAAAGAATTATTATTAACATAGACTGAGAAGGATGATTATTAAATTATTATATTTATTTAGAAGTCAGGAGAGGGAAGGGAGAGTTTGTGGACTAAGGAAAGGAAATAGGAGCACCCACCTGGTCTGAGCTTAGCCCATATGGTGAACCTGAAAGAAATATATGAGAAGGAAAGAGGAGAGAGTACAGAGAGCTCTGCCATGAGTGGGAAAGCCCATGTGGGGGAAGAAAGGGTCCCCCTCATCTCAGCCATGAGTTTTAGGAGTCTCTTTGATGGCCAGCCAAGAAGAGAAGAGAGCAGTTTTACTTCTCCAGGTAACCATATCACCTGAGCCAGAGAGACAGCTGAATGGATCTGAGCTAGGCTGGCTCAGGAAGTTAAGCTTGAATTCTAGTAAAGGAGACCTCCCACACTACGAAGGGGCTCATGTTGATGTTGAAAAAATAGATTAGGCCAGAGATAAGTAGACTGCGAACATATGTCCAAGGGAACTCCTGCTCCTTACTTTCAGGGTCCCAATCACCCTAAACTGTCATATACTCTGAGATGCCTTTGTTTTGAGAAGCCCAACCCACTCAGAGAGGTCCTAGAATCTGGGATGAAAGAAAGAGAAGCCACGGAACATCAAGAGGCCATATATACAGATGGCAAAGAAGCCACGTTGGAATGGGTCTTCAAGCTCAGCCACCTTGACCATGGAGTGTAGGTAAACATAAACCACCCAGCAGAGCCCTTCCCAAATTTCTGACCTGCACAATCAAGAGAAGAGCCAGATAAAGGAATTAATTTAAGTCACTAAGTTTTGGAGGTCATTTGTGACTGTACTGTGGGTATCTGTAGCAGGAAACATATCCAATAGCTTCCAGGTATCCATGGGAAGACACTGATTTATGAGGAGAGGCAATCCACCAAGGTTGAGGACAGGCTGCTGGGCTAAGTAAAAGCAGAGACTCAAGACTCTATTGCCTCGGTTTGAATCTAAGTTCTGTCATTTCCTAACTGAGCAAGATTCCTGGCTTAAATCTCCTTCCTAATCAGTGGAAGGATTCATTGGAATAATTTATCTGCAAGTCACTTGGGCAGTACCTGGCACGTAGAATGCCATTAGTCATTATGATGCATGATTAGCAGATAGAAGACCTTGGGTCATGAGCTGTGATCCCTGTATCTCTTACTTTCTTATTGCTGTGAACAGATACACAACCAGAACCTACTTAGGAAAGGAAAAAGGTCTAATTTAGCTTATAGTTCCAGGATAGAGTGCTAGAATCCATTGTGTCAGGGAAAGTACAGCATGAACACAAAGCTGGGGGCACATTAGCCGGAAGAAGAGAGAGAGAGAGAGAGAGAGAGAGAGAGAGAGAGAGAGAGAGAGAGAGAGAGAGAGAGAAAGAGAAACAGCAAGTGAGTCTGGACCATAAAATCTCAACACCCACTCCCACTTCACTCACTCTACCCCACCCCAACAACTTTATTAGTAACAGGCTCTATAACCTCTCAGGACAACATTACCAATCACCAACTGGAAAGGATTAAATACACGAGTCAACAAGGAGACATTTTGCATTCAAACCACCACACTCCCTGACTTTAATCTCATACATTCTCAGAGAGCCAACTCACAGGAGGGCTAGAGTGAGTGTGTGTGTGTGTGTGTGTGTGTGTGTGTGTGTGTGTGTGTGTGTGTCCGTCCTTGTGGCCTCAGAGAACTTTCTTGCTGGGCTTTTGCTACTTCCTGTTTTACATTTTTAGTCTCCTATTGTTTTCCTACTCACCAATGAGTGGGATATGAAGCTGGGCAGATGGGGATGCCTGCTAGGGATATAGCATGAGCTGGGAATTCTAACTTCACAGTACGGACCAGGCAAGAGCTGTTTCCCCTGACATTTCTCTTTCCAGAGAAGAACTTTTTGCACAAATTCTCCAGAAAAGTAGTTTCACTTGTCTAGTTGGAAATCACCAACAGTTTGATGAGAAATTTAATAGGAACCACGGATGGAAGGTTCACTTAATGATGGCTTGGAAGCCACAGCACCTGCCGCCGGTTCTCCCAGAATCATCCTCAATATGACACACTCTTTCTCACCAAATGAAAAATTAATTTAAAATCCTCATCTCAGATGCAGTCAGAACAAACATGCTTGGAGTCAAAAATAGGGGCAATCCACCTGAAAGGTGACAGGGATGGGTACCCTGTGGATTTATGCCCATGTCTGCTGTTTAAAATTTAGGCAGGAATGGGATCACATAGATTTATTACTAAAGCAAAAATAATGTTAATGTAAGGAAGAAGGAAGGAAGGAGCTTGAGGGTCCATGTGTATGATTCAAATATATTCCAATGTTACATCATGTCTACTACCTTTGAAGTCTTTTTTTGCCCTGCCTTGCTTGCAGACTTAGAGACAACTGCTTGGGGGAGACCCAATGGGAGAGCACATGGATAGCTGCTGTACTGTCATTATACCAGAGAGTGGGTATATCAGTTAATTTCTTATTGCTATGTGCAAACACCTGACCAGAAGCAACTTAAGGAAGGAAAGAGTTTATTTTGGTTTACAGTTCCAGAAATTAGAGTCCATCCTGGCTCTATCCCATCATGGCTTTTCCCCATCATGGGGAAAGCATGGCAGGAGCAGAAAGTTAGCATCATATCATCACACCAGCAGAGAGTAAGTAGACAGAGTGAGAACAGCAAGCAGCATTGGAATATAAAACCTCAAGGCCCATCCCTCAGTGACACACATCCTTCAGCAAGGCTCCACCTCCTAAAGGTTTCACAGCCACCCACTGGGGATTAAGTATTCAAACATATAGGGCCTATGGAG
Organism: Zapus hudsonius; assembly: GCA_004024765.1. Lineage (NCBI taxonomy): Eukaryota > Metazoa > Chordata > Mammalia > Rodentia > Dipodidae > Zapus > Zapus hudsonius. The sequence continues at coordinate 4,038 of PVHP010032213.1, read as the reverse complement.
GATATTTTACATTCAAACTATCACAGTGGGTTGACTGAGTGAGATCTAGATGCCAAAGTGGTCTACAGGCTAGGGAGACGGCTCAGCAATTAAAGGCACTTTTTTACAAAACCTGCCATCCCAGGTTCTATTCTGCAGTACCCACATAAAGCCAGATGCACAAAGTGGCACATGCCTCTAGAGCTTGTTTTCAGTGGGAGGAGGCCCTGGCATGCCCATACAATCTCTCTGTCTCTCTTTCTCAAATAGATAAATAAAAATATTGATATTGAGCATAATTGTTGTGTTAATATATATGTAATTTTAAGCCAACAAAACAGTAAAAAAATAACAACAAAACAAACAAAAATAGATAAAAAAAAGTGTCCTGGCTTAGCCATGATTCCTACCTCACCTTCACCACTTGTCAAGGTCTCCAGAGAGGCAGGCAGAAGAACAGCACAGGGACAACACCACATGCTCTGCACAGGTCCCAGGTTACTTCATGCATGTTGTATGTGGAGTCCATGTACCGGAGTGTCTGCTCCCCCATCCAGGACCCACACCAGTAGTCCTCTCTGACACACTCGCTGACATCAGGGAGATACATACTTGTACCTGCTCCCCTAGGGGTCATCCAGAGCTGACCCCCTTCAACCCAGCCAGAGCCCTGAGTCTGAATGCTAGCAGAGACTTTGACATAAAACACCCATAGCAATTATCTAGCTATTTATAATTCTGCTTTCTGCAAAGCTATTAACCTTTCTCAGCCCTATCAGCTGCCTTCATCAATATTTCAGAATTGCGTCCAAAGCATAAAAAAATGCTTTGGAAAACTGACTTCCAGACATGAAGTTATATTCATCACTCCACAGTGTTGTTGTTACCTGCATATGCATGGCCTGTGAAATCTTGGACCCACAAAGGATGATAGGGGAGGGCAGTAAAGCAGAGAGCAAGGCGCTGGGGAGATGGCTCAGTGGTTAAAGGTGCCTGCTTGCTTGGAAAGCTACTGGATATGGATTGATTTCCAGTATCCATGTAAAGCCAGATGCACAAAGTAGTTTATGCATCCAGAGTTAGTTTGTAGCTGCAAGAGGCCTTGGCAGTGCCTATATGCTCTCTCTTTTAAGTAAATAAATTAAAAATATTAAAAATAAAATCACATTAAAGTACCTCTACCAATTTGAAAGAAAGTGAGGGGACAAAAGTAGGTAATGAGAAATGATTATGATCAAAGTACATGATGTACATGTCTGAAAATTGTTAAATCAAAGTTTACAAAATAATACTGCTGAGAATCATGGTGGTAATTAAGACAAAAAAGCACTTTCCCACTTTGTACTTTCTGTGCCCTGGGGTGGCTGCTGCTATACCCAGTCACGTGGGAGTGTGCCATTGAGCCTGTGTCCATGGTAATGTCAAGGTATTTGATTGGAGGAGAGGGCACCTGGGTCAAAATCCCAAGAGAAGGAGCACCAAGGGAGGTGCTGGATCTGGTGGGCATTCAGAAGACCAGAATGCCAACCGAAATGTGAACACTGAAAGCCAGGTTCAAAGGTTTTCAGATGGGAACAAAATCTCTACTGGAAATTGGACTACAAGCCATTGCTGTAACCTTCTGGCAAAGAATTTGTATATATTTTGCCATATCATGAATATTTTACTGATTTTGAATTAACAAGTAATGAATACATGAAGTTGGAGGAAGCTTCAGTTTCAGGACAGCATAGCATTCGGTCTGGGGTATAGTTATAGCTGACTTTGTTCTTGGAGACAGGGTCTTGTCCTGAGCCTAGAGTCACCAAGCCCTAGGAAGGCTTCCCAGTGCTGGGATTGCAGGCTCATATGGCCGCACCCAGCTTTTATGTGGGTGCTGGGGATCCGAACTCAGGTCCTCATGCTTGTGTGGCAAGTGCTTTACCCGCTGAGCCATCTCCCAGCTCATTACTGTTAGTTCTTTGTGACAGGGTCTTGAACTCACAATGCTCCTGCCTCAGCCTCCTGAGTGCTGGGATTCCAGGTGTGCCCCATCACACCTGGCTGATGGCTAACTTTTAACTGTTTAGATGTAAGGTATGTGGGGCTCCCTTTGTGCCCCATCCTGGGCTCTGCAATATCACTAGACCTAACACTTGGGGCCAAATTCTGTGCACCAAGGTGAACAGTATTGCAAAATTCTCTTTTGGAAAAACCTTCTGCCTGGCCTCTATAGTTGATGGCAAAACTCCAGAAACATCCGGGTGGCCAGGTGACAAAAGGTTTGAGGAGGAAGCACGCTGGGTGAGTTTTTGCTGGTGTCATTTTAGCAGGCCCTGGAACCTTTAGAGGAGGAAGCGTAAGGCTTTCATGTTAGCACACGCACAACAAAAGCTGCTCAAATATACGGAGAGCAAACAGCAATTTAGGGGAAAGAGGCTAATGCATCCTGAAACAGGCACTGTCAGAAAGATCGCTCACCTTTGAAAGCTAAAAGCAAGGTTTGAATCTGTTGTTTTTCCTTTTCTATCTTCCTAAGTACACATAAGCTACCATTATTCTAAAGATCCTGGGCCAAATCAGAAATGCATTAACAAAGGAAGTCCTCAAAGGAAAACGGGCTTCAAATCGCAGGCATGAAGGAGCGTCTGATCTCCCCATTAGAGCTGCTGGTTCCAGCAGGGGCTTCGGCTCCACAGTTCTCTGAACTTGTTTGAGAATCAATACATGAGAGGCGGGCCTGGCATTTTGCAAAATGTTTCTGATTTATCTCCAAGAAGGAAAGGGAGGGAGCTGGGGAGCTTCGTGTTTTTGTGCCTTGGAGCCAAGGGGAGGTTGGGATCTCGATTAGTCAGGGTTCTCTGGAGGAACAGAACCATAGAATGAATATCTATCTATCTATATATCTATCATCTATCTATCTATCTATCTATCTATCTATCTATCTATCTATCTATCTATCTATCATCTATCTATCTATCTATCTATCTATCTTCTATCAGCTTCCATGATACAGGCTGGGCAGTCCAACCTTACTTATTTGCATGTGTAGAGAGGCTGAGAACCCATTAGCTACTCAGTCTACAAGACTGGATGTCTCAGTCGTCCCAACCTGGCAATGAAGACCTGGAGGGTTCCTCGAGAGCTGCTGGTCTTCAGTCCTCATTGGAAGGCTGAGAGTGCTGGGATCCGATGTCCGTGAAAGATGGAGGAAACAGGGCACCCATAAACCTGGCATAGGCAGCTGGGCAAAGGCCATTTTTTTCATTATATATATTTCACCACCAGAAGGGCCACCCACTGTGGGGGAAGGACTTTTTCCTTCCATCAGTCCTTCCTAGAAACACCCTCGAAGACTCACCCAAGATGCATGCCTCTTGTTTCCTAATCTGATCAAGTTAACAACAGAACTTAACAGTCACAGTGCCTGTTACCTGTAATGATGGGAATAGCTTCACTCTCCTAACAGAACAACCGCCTAATTTTCTGCTCCTCACATGGTTTGAGTCCCTTGACCCTTAAAAGAAAATGCTTAATTGTGTGGGGGACCTGAACTGTAGGCAGGGTACTTAAACTCACTTCTACTTAGTTCCCATGCTGGGAGACCAGGGAAACCACTGGCTTTCCAGTAAATATCATAGGTGAAGCTCTCCGTCTTTACCCCCAGAATCCCTATGGATCCCTATGGTATGCCCCCAAAAGCAGGGTTAGCACTATATTCTGCCATCATACAGCAATGTCTTAGCACTGGGGACTAAAGACAGCTAAGAACCTGTGCCCAGAAGCTTAGCCTAGTCCCTGCTCTCTGTCTTTATGAGTTCCTGAAAGAAACCTTGCCTCAGTTTCCCTCCTGTATGAAAGAAACAATAATTCTTTTTTTTAAATATATATTTATTGTCCATAATGAGTTACATTATTTAGTGGGCAAACCATGCGTTGTTATCCCGAATTCCCCAATTCCCCCCCTCCCCATCCCTGATCAGTTGTATATCCTCCTTCGTGGGCTGTCTGTATTAGTCCTTGTGGCAAGGGATCCTGGATATCTTAGTACTCATCCCGGTCTTCCTGGCCCAAGTGTGT
>PVHP010032212.1:0-20462 GCA_004024765.1 Zapus hudsonius | reverse complement strand
TATCTATAGCTATGTAGCTGAGCTATTTTCTAATTGCTTATATTTATTCATTTTTACTTGTCATACAGAGACTTTTAAAATTAAGTTTTATTTTATTTTAATAATTTATTTGCAAGAAGAGAGGGATAGAGAGACAGACAGAGAGACAGGTGCACCAGAGCCTCCAGCCTGCAAATGAACTCCAGATGCAATCACCATTGTGCATCTGGCTTTACATGGGTACTGGGGAATCGAACTCTGGTCATCAGGCTTTGTAGGCAAGCGCCTTAACTGCTGTGCCATCTCTCCAGCCCCCAATTTTATTATTTTTTTAAGAAAAGGTTATCTCTTCTATCCCCTCTCCCCTGCCTCCATTCCACTGAGCCCCCTCCCCCTCTCGTGGGGTTATTGTATTCATTGTGGGTCCTGAAGACCTCCATTAGTCTCTGTGCATAGGTGAGGGGGTGCCTTGAGGTTCTTAAAATCTTCCCGTCCCTTCTTCCAAATGTTCCTTGATCCTTGGTGGGCACAGCTGATCCCGATCCTCCTGTCTTTGCCTTCCTGTTCCTGGAATTCTAGGTGTGCACCACTAAGCCCTGAGTAGCATAGGATCAAACCCCAGCTAGACAGGCGCTGAGCTACACCTCGTCCCCCCCACGTCTCTCACCAATGGCACCTCAGCTGCGTGTTTTCCCAGCTGTACAGTTACGCTCTGGCGTTCAGGGAACCCTTTTGGGAAAACAGGGTGTGATTTGGACATGTTTTTGGATCTAGATGAAACTGGAAAACTCAATGCACAAAGAAAGGAACGTGAAAAATTAAAAAAAAATTATTTTGGATGAAATCTCACCTGGAAAGAAATTTTGCCTTTTAAAGAATATCTATTCAGAGCATCCTGACTGTTGTCAGGAGAACGCCAGGTCCTGGCTGTATGGAGGTACCAGAAAGAGTAAATACCCCGTGTCCTCTTGTGAGATTCTCCCATCAGGCCTCTGGGTTTTATAGTAATTTGACCACTAACAATGCTTGGGGTTGTCCTGGATCTGAGAATAAAGCATTCATTGTTCCTGAAACCTGGTTTACAAACTTCTGCCTTAAAATGACGGTCACCTTTTCTTCCAATAGGTCAAACTGTACATGTATTCCTGACCTGAATAAAGATAAACCATTAGGAAACATTTGAATCATTACGTGAATATCTTGTCAATTTCACTTTCAATAATAATTCCACAACTATTTCACAGAATCCTTTTGAAATTTCTTTCAACAAAAGCAAACTGTAAGTCAGAGTGAACTACAAACGCCTGTAGACTTCACCAGAGAAAGTATCTTGACTTTAAGAATTAAGATCAACTTTAGCCTTGGAGTCCCTGGCCCTGGGGGCCCGCAGCTCTCCTTCAAGGACAGGTATCAAGTAGCAAGTCGTTCTCCTAGAAGGAAAGAAAAGGCTCTCCAGGTTTGTGGCCATACACACCCATAATCCAACACTCAGGAGACAGGATTGAAAGTTCAAGGCCAGCCTGAATAGCTTAGTGAAAACCTACTTCAAAATAAAACGTCAAAAGAGGGTTGGGAATGTGGCTCAGTTGGCAGAGTGTTTGGCAAGCATTTGCAAAACCAGCTGTGGAAGTGCACACCTGTAAGACCATCCATCAGCAGTTTGGAGGTGGAGACGGGAGAATTGGGAGTTCAAGGTCATTCTCAGCTGCATAATGAATAATGAAACCCTGTCTTAAAAAGTACTGAGGTCATAGTTCCGTGGTAGAGAGAGGCCCCCAAGTTCAAACTCGCGTACTGGGGTGAGAAGTTTGTTACAATCCATACGACAGTTCCACACCACCAGTGGGGAAGAATGATTTAGTGCTTCGACCTGCTTTGTGTTGAGCTGGGCTTTTTTTTGTGTCTTGTTTTGTTTTTCTATAGAATGGTCTTTGGACTACCTGAAGGAGGTGGCACAAAACTTCAACACCCTTAACTTTTCAAGTAATGTCACTTTGTATGATCTCTCTGGTCCCTTTACCAGTCTGCCTTTCTGGATGCTTCCTTTCTGGCCAGCATGCTACCCAAGAGGCATCATACTACCACCAGCCACAGGGAACGGGCAAAGAAGATAGAAACATACAAAATGTTGCAATGTGAGTAATAAAAATCAGCTTTGAAATCAAACTAGTTGAGATCTATATCCGTCTGTAATTGGAAAACATTGCTATGTAGCCAAGGATGACCTTGAACTTCTCATCCCTCAGTCTTCCTGCCTCTACCTCCTGAGTATTGAGATTACAGGTGCACACCAGCCTGCAGTGCTGGGAATAGAACCCAGGGCTTTGTGCACACTAGGCAAGCCCTCTACCAACTGAGCCAAACCCCCAGCCTGGAAAACACTTGACAAGACATCTAGTTATATACATATAAAGATGATTTTTTTTTAAAGTGGGAAAAGTGGACCACAGAGCCTCATGTTATGCCCGGCATTGAAGGTTGGAAAATCCATTTTGGGGAGCCCTCTGAAATTGTAGACACTGTGCAAGGCACTTTCCAGACTGTCTTCATCTTCATGATCTCCTCGGACTTTGAGGTGCTCTAATTACAGGACAATGGGGCTCAAAGGAGCCAAGAACTCACACAGGCCATTGGCTGGTGAGGAGCGCTGTCTGCATTGATGTCCAGGCCAGTGGCCCGGCCAGGCACAAATGCTTGGAGTTGAGAGGACCGGGATAGGCAAGGAGAGCTTCTCTAAGAAGCGTGTGCCTGGGGGATCCTGCAGGATCTAGATTAGATAAGCAGGGTGCATGGGAGAGAGACGGAACCGGGGTCCACAGGAGCCTTAAAAGCAGGCTCCCTAGAGTGGATGATAAGTGCAGACAAGTTTTGGCTGAGACAGTGACAAGGGGGACTGGAGACAGATTATAAAAGGCTTTGATAGCTGGGCATGGCGTCGCAGCCTCTAATCCCAGCACTTGGGTGGCAGAGGTGGAGGATCACTGAATTGGAGGCCACCCTGAGACTACATAGTGCGCAATTGTAGGTCAGCCTGGGCTAGAAAAGGCTTTGATGAGGCTGGAGAGGGCTTAGTGTGGCGGATGCTCACCTTACAAGCATGAGAACCTGAGTTTGAATCTCCAGCACTCGCCTAGAATGACGGCCAGGGTGGTGTATGCCTTCCATAGCAGCACTGGGAAAGCGGAGACAGGAGGAGCCATCCTTAATGCTCACTGGCTAGTTTGGAGGAATCCATGGACGGGCTGGAGAGATGGCTCAGCAGTTAAGGTGCTTGCCTGCAAAGCCTAACAACCTGGGTTTGATTCCCCAGTATCCACGTAAATCCAGATGCACAAAGTGTTGCAAGTGTCGAGTTCATTTGCAGTGGCTTGAGGCCCTGTCATGTTGATTCTCATTCTCCCTGTCTCTCTCTCTCTCTCTGCTTGCAAATAAATAAACAAATAAAATATTTAAAAAATATAGAGAATGAGAAGAACACCTGATATCGACCTCTGACCTCCACACAATGTACACACATATGCATAAGCACCCACATACACATGTGAACCCCCCACACAAACATGTATTCACATATGTACACATTATCCACATATATGAATACTTATCCCCCCCCCAAAAAAATTTAAGTGCTTTGAATACCAGGCAAAGCAGGGGCTCTACTGAAGGAAGAGACTTCAGAAATAGGCTGCCCACATCTCGAGGGCCTAACGATCCTGGATCGTTAGCTGGGCTCAGACATTTGATAAGCCTGTCAAAGCCTTTCAAAGCTACAGTTATATTGAATTACATAACATCTTTAATCAAGGCCACTGGAAAATTACACACAACTTTTGTTCCGTATAGCATGAGAAAATTTAAAATCTTGCAGGAAAAAAAAAATGCCAGGGTCCTTTCCCCAATTCCTTCCCACTTTTTTGTTACCTAGGAGCTAATAGACTATTCTGGAATTGTGCTTATTCTTAAGAAATGGGGCAGGTGGCCTCAAGTTACCAGGTCACAGCTCTCTTCTCTACCAGGAAGAGTTTTAGGTTCTAGCTGGATGTGACCTTTGACACATTTCCACACCATTGTGAGAGACCTCCCCCCCTCTTTTAGAGACAGGGTATTTCCAATGTAGCTCAGGCTGGCCACAAACTTAGGATCCTCCTGCCTCTGTCCCCCAAGTATTGGGATTCCAAGTGAGGGCACCACATACTGGTGTTTCTCCACCTGCAAAGGATCTGAGCTGTTCTACTCCTTTGCCAAGTATAGTGCTGACTAAGCCGGCCTTTGCTGTGGAACAGGTTGGGGTCATCCCGTGTATACCTGTATCATGACCTGGCCAGCACCCAGAAGGAGGTGGTGGGTGTCTCTTTGCTCCTGTGGCGATGCCAGGGTGTCATTCAACCCTCAGACCCCTTACTTTATCCTGCATACTGAAGCCAGGAGTGAGTTTGGGGTCGGGGAGGGTGATAGTGTGACTGTAGAAATAAAGACACCCAGACTGTTATATTTTGTTGGTGTTTCATCTTTTGTTTGCAAGGTTTCTTGGACACTTGGAAAATTAAAAAAAAATGTTTGCAACTTCAGTATGCATGGAAGCCTCACAAGAGCTAAAATGTGGAATTTTCTCCTGAACTAATAGCTTCTCTCTCTCTCCCCGTTCCTTCCCTCTCTCTCTTTCTATCCTGAACCTTGCTATGTAGCCAGGTCTAGCACTCACTATGTACCCCAGGTTGCCCTCAACTCAAAGCAATCCTGCTAAAGCCTGCCAAGTGTTGGGATTATAAGTGTGTACCACCACAGCTTGCAGTAATAGCCCTTTTAAAATACATTTTTATTTTGTCATTTATTTGCAAGCAGAGGGAGATAGAGAGAAGAAGATAGAGAGACAGACCTTGAGAATGGGCACATCAGAGCCTCCAGCGCTACAAATGACCTCCAGATGCATCTGGCTTTACCTGGATAGTGGGGAACTGAACCTGGGTCCTTGGGCTTTGCAGGCAAGTGCCTTAAGTGCTGAGTCATCTCTTCAGCCCAGTAATAGCTCTTTTAACATGTAATTCTTTTAATGTATGAACTCATCTTTCACACTCACTTTGGAAACTCTACTTTTTTAAGGAGAAAAGATAAAAACAGTTCCTTAAACTACCCAAAACTTTTGCTAAGAGGACCTTTGTAAGCTGGGCATGATAGCCCGTACCTATGTCTCAGGAAGGCCATGGTACATACCTGGGGAGGCCAGAGCCTGCAGGATTGCCAAAAGTGAGAAGCCAGCCTGGCCTATATGGCAAGACCCTGTTTCAGAAAACAAGAGTAACAACAGTAGCAAAAGGCCCTTTTTGGTAGAATCTTTTCCTCTTTGTTCAGAGCTTCAGGAAGGGAGAGTGAAGTACACACAACCTTCGTTGCATTTAGAAGAATTTAGAAGAGAGGACCAGACCTCTCGGAAAATATGTCCGGGATTTCCCTCTAACCTCCGTGTTTCCCACATGAATGCCTGAAAAGCTCCGACTGATCAGTCAGCCTTCGGTGTGTTCCTGTCCTTTATCAAGATTCAGACCCAGTGGGCCACCCACTGCTGCGCATCTGGAGACCCGGCAAATCCCCCTTTGAACACTCAGGTCCCTTGCTTGCTAGCTCGTGAAGACGTTTGCAAGATGACAGAATTACAAACTCAGCAGAGACCACAGGGTCTGCCCTTCACGAAGGAGACTCAGGAGGCCCTAGGGCTTTTTCAGGGAAAAGAAAAGGCAGAAATCTGGATTCCCTGAGAGCCCCCTACCCCCCTGTGCATGTGTGAGTGATGGTGAGGGGTGCGGATTCTACAGGTTCATGGGGTGCCATTAGCCTTGGGATACTGAAGGGCAGAGTTAAAAACTGTCTCTGTATTTAATGTCTCATTCTGTTCTCTCTCTTTTATTTTTATTTTCTCTCTCTCTTTTTTTTTCTTGGTTTTCCGAGGTAGGGTCTCGCTCTAGTCCAGGCTGAGCTGGAATTCACTGTGTAGTCTCAGGGTGGCCTTGAACTCACGGCGATCCTCCTGCCTCTGCCTCCCAAGTGCTGGGATTAAAGGTGTGCGCCACCACACCCGGTCTTTTCTCTCTTTTTGACATGTGTAAGTGTGTGTGTTGCACATGTGGGTAGGTGCGCTTGATATGTAGCCCTGATTATATGTGCGTGGACGCATGTGTGTGCAGGTGCACATGCAGCTATGTGTGGAGGGCAGAGGTCAATCTCTGGCGTCCTCACTCACTCACTCTCCATGGTATTTTTGGAGTAGGGTGTCACACTCAACTTAGAGCTCACCAACTTGGCTAGACTAGCCAGTCCACATGGGTCCTCCTGGCTCTGTCTCCCTGTGGTGAGATGACAGGTTCACCTGGCGTGTATGTGGGTGCTGGGGATCCAGTCTCAGGTCCTCATGCTTGTGTAATGAGCTCTTAACTTCTCCATTTCCCAGCCCATAGTTTTTCTCTTTCCTTTCTTCTTTCTTTTCTCCCTCTTTCTTCTTTCTTTTCTTCCTTTCTCCCTCCCTCTTTCTCCATTTCTCCCTTTCTTTTCTTCCTTCCTTCCTTCCTTCCTTCCTCCATGTCTCCCTTCCTCTCTCCCTTGCTTTCTTCCCTTCCCTTCTCCTTCCTTCCTTCCTTCCTTCCTTCCTTCCTTCCCTCCCTCCCTCCTTCCCTCCTTCCCTCCCTCCCTCCCTTCTTTCTTCCTTCCTTCCTTTTCTCCCTCCTTCCTTCCTTCCTTCCTTCCTTCCTTTTCCTTCCTTCTTTCTTTCATTGCAGTAATAAACCCAGGTTATGAATTTTCTTCTGAATTTTGAACTTACATTTTAATAGCTGGTCATGAAATAGAAACACTGTCTGTCCAGTCTTTGGTAAGCTGCAAGGAACCAGAGAAGTGAGTTTGTGATGAGGCATTGATGAGGAGCTTACACTGGAGAGACAGAGGAGCTACCACCCTGGTCCCGCCTTCCTTCCATAGTGCTGATCAGCAACAGGAAACCCCAGAGCCTCTAAACAGAGAAAGTGCTGTGGTTTGACTCTGACATGTCCTACACAGGCTTGTTTTAGATGCCTGGTCCTTTGTGGAGGGTCTGGAAACTTTGGGAGGTGGGGACCCTCTGGAGGAGGAAGTAGCTCACTGGGGATAAAGCTTCCCTGGCTGCAGCCTGCCCACCCTGATATGGAGTTTGCCCTCTGCCACATGCTCCCGTTGCCATGATGTTCGGATCCAGTAATCATAAGCCAAGCCCTCTGAAACTGTGCACCAAAGTAAATAATCCTTCCCTCGTGTTACTCTGGTCTGGTATTTGGTCAGAGCCATGCAAAGGTAACTAATACCCAAGGGAAGCTTTATTTTATTGTAGTATTTTCTAACTGGATCTCACTATGTAGCATTGGCTGGTCTCAAACTCACAATCTTCCTGCCTCAGCCTACAGGTGCTGGGGAAAAAAACGATCCTTTAGAAACATCTTGCTGAATATGTCACAGCTAGAGAGCTACAAGGTTGGGGATCTAAGAGTCTAGAGAGAAAAGATGTCAGCTAAGAGCCACCCAGAAGTCTCTTCCATATTCCCCTTCATCGTGTCTGAGGCCCACACCAACCCTGTCGGCTTCTGCAGTGCTTGTCTCTCGTTGCAGGGACAGTGGGGCCTTACCTTGGTCCTCTGGTCAGGTTCTCTGGAGTGAGACTAGGTTTGAATTCCAGCAAAATGCCTTCTGCAAGGTTCGGTTAAATTTACAATAGTACTCTTTGTGATGGTGGCTGAGCCAGGGCCAGTTCTTGGCACTGTCTGATGCTGAAGTTCGTTCTCCTCACCCACTCTCGAAGAGACCTCCACGTGCATTCATATCCAGCCATCCATGGAGGGTTAACCGCAGTGAGAGTCCTGCTCCATGGGCCTGCGCCCTCGGCCAGGAACTGCTTTGAAGGAAAGTGAGAAAAACTCTTATCCTGTTCAGAGAGCTGTTTCTTCTTATATCAGCTACTTATCACTCTGTGAATGAATCAACCCAAGTGTATTGGCTGAAAATGATAGCCATTTTTGTTTACTCAAGATCTTGTGATCAGTAATTTGGCACTAGCATTTTATTTATTTATTTATTACAGGCATTATAAAGATTTTATTTTTTTTAAGTACATGCTTGTTTAGAATAAAATGTTAACTTTCCAAAAATACAGAATTGGATCCCAATAAACACAATTTTTTTTTTTTTTGGTTTTTCGAGGTAGGGTCTTGATCTACTCTAGGCTGACCTGGAATTCACTGTGTAGTCTCAGGGTGGGTGGCCTTGAATTTATGGTGATCCTCCTACCTCTGCCTCCCGAGTGCTGGGATTAAAGGCGTGCGCCACCAAGCCCAGCTCCAAAAAACAGAATTTAATAAAATAAGGCACAATGTTTAATAAGGCAAAATTCACACAGGAGGTTATATAAGGTTAAAATAAGATCACATTTATGTCCTGAGGGAGGGAGGAAAAGAAGTTCTAGAGCTGAAATAGCTATCTATGATTTTATTTTTTATTTTTTATTATCCATAGTGGGTTACATTGTTTAGTGGGCCAACAATGAGTTGTTATCCCCAATTCCCCAATTCCCCAATTCCCCCCCCTTCCCCATCCCCAGTCAGCTGGATATCCTCCTCCGTGGGCCGTCTGGATCAGTCTTTGAGGTAGGGAACCACGGATAGCCCAGTCTTCAGCCGGGTTCTCCTGACCCAAGTGTGTTAAACACTCTTTAGAACATGAAAAATGCATTAAGAGGCAAACAGAGAGAGAATGGGTGCACCAGGGCCTCCAACCACTGCAAACGAACTACAAACAAAGCCACAACCTGATGCATTGGGCTTTACATGGGTGCTGGGGAACTGAACTTGGGTCCTTCTGCCTTTCAGGCAAAGACCTTAACTGCTGAGCCATCTCTCCAGCCAGGCACTAGCATTTTAAACCAATTCTCTTCAATATAGTCCAACTCCTTTGAAAACTGGGGCCAGCGTTTGGGAGGCAAAGGCAGGAGGATTGCCACATGAGTTTGAGGCCAGCCTGGGACTACTCAGTAAATTCCAAGTCAGTTTGGGCTAGAGTGAGACCTTACCTTGAAAACAACCAAAACCAAACCAAACCGAAACTGAGTGCTGGGTATTGTGCACATGCCTGTAAATTCAGCCCTTGGGAAGTGGTTGCAGACAGATCAGAAGTTCAATGTCATCATCTTCTAGTACAGAGGGAGTTTGAGGCCAGCCTAGGCTACATGAAAACTGTCTGTAAACCTCAAAACAAAACACCCTTTCAGATTCAGTCCACTCCAGTAGATAGATCTCTTTTTACTTAGGGCAGTGAACCAAGCAACTGTAGGTAAATGCCATTAAAATGATAGAGCTCTTAGCTGGGCTTGCTGGTACACGCCTTTAATCCCAGCTCTTGGGAAGCAGAGGTAGGAGGATCAGGATCCCTGTGAGTTCGAGACCAGCTTGGAACTACAGAGTGAGTTCCAGATCAGCCTGGGCTAGCGTGAGACCCTACCTCAAAAACAATTTATTATACGGGCTGGAGAGATGGCTCAGCGGTTAAGGCATTTGCCTCCAGTGCCTAAGGCCCCTGGTTCAATTCCCCAGGACCCACATAAGCCAGATCCACAAGGTGGTGGCCCTGGTGCTCTCTCTCTCTCTCTCTCTCTATTTCTCTCTCTCTGCTTGAAAATAAATTAATAAAATTAAAAAAAAAACAATTTATTATAGAGCTCTTTTGCCCAACTGAGGGTCTCCTAGACTTTCTGAGGTGTTGACAGAGGGTAGAAAAACACTCATTTGGCTTTAAACAAATATTTTTATTTATTTTCAAGCAGAGATAGACACAGAAAGAGAAAGAATGGATGTGCCAGGGCTTCTAGCCACTGCAAATGAACTCAAGATGCATGCGACATTTTATGCATCTGGCTTTATGTGGATACTGGGGGATCAAACCCAGGTTGTTAGGCTTTGCAGGCAAAAGCCTTAACTGCTGAAACATCTCTCCAGCCCAACTCCTTTGGTTTTTAAAGACTTTATGTTTCTGAGAATTTTTTAAAATTAACTATAGAGACTTGAAAATAAAATGGTTATGTTTTTAAATCAAGCCTGCTCTGGGTTTTTTTTCTTTCCTTCCTTTAAATTTTATTTTGACTTATTTTATTTATTTATTTTTTGAGATGGGTATCATTAGGTGACTCTGGACAGCTTGAAACTCCCGATCCTCCTGTCTCAGTCTGCCTAGTGCTGAGCCACCAAGCCCAGTACACCCTGGGCTTTTTATGGTCCTTTAAATTCTTCTTATAAATTGAGTGTCTCTCATTTAGCTTCTTTCTCTCTAGAACACACATCTCCTTATTAAGGACCTTGGCTCACTAGATGACTTTTCTATTCCAAATTTGTGTAGGCAATGTGGAATGTCAGTATATAAAACCATTCTCTCTGTACAAAATATACATTATTGAACTGGGGATATAGCTCAATGATTAAAGGCCTTGCTTGCAAAGTCTGCTGGCCTGAGTTCGATTCCTCAGTACCCATGTAAAGCCAGATGCACAAAGTGGACCATGCATCTGGGGTTCATTTGCAGTGGTAGGAGTTCCTGGCATGCCTATGTTCTGTGACTCTGTGTGTGTGTGTGTGTGTGTGTGTGTGTGTGTGTGTGTGTGTGTGTGTGTGCCTGTCTGCCTGTCTGTCCGTCCGTCTGTCTGTCTATCTATCTCTCTCAAGTAAATGTATACTTTTGGGTTTTTTTTAAGGCAAGGTCTCACTCTAGCCCAGGCTGACCTGGAACTCACTTTGCAATCCTACCTCTGCCTCCCAAGTGCTGGGATTAAAGGTGTGCACCACCACACCTGGCTAAAAATATTTTTTTAAAAAAAGAAATTATTTTCTGTCCTCCCCCCTCATTTTTTTATGGAAAGTGGGTTCTGGGTATTAAAGCCAGGGCTTTGCAAATGTGTTCTACCACTGAGCTATGCCTTGGCTCCTCCAACATTTTTTATTGTGGCAAAATACATATAACATAAAAGTTCCCGTAACTCTTCATATTTGTGGGCATATACACAATTACCAGGTTCTTCCATTCCACCCCCCTTTTCAATGACCTAGGTTTGCCTAGCTGACTAAGTATATAAGCCTAACTCACAGCCCAATCCCGTCTCTCTCTCTATCCACACCTTTCTCACGAAAGGCCAATAAAAAGGTGAGGCCAGGCTATAGTAAATTCTCTTGTACATACTCCTGTCTAATTTCCACATGATTCTAGACACAGAAGTCACTGTTTAACTTCCTAGGGATTATATTTTACAGTCTGATGTCTTACCCATTTCCAGCATCCTGGGAATAAAGTGCGTAGGTAAGAATTATTATCCCTGCCTTACTTTGGAGGCTGGGCTTAGAGAGAAAGAAAAGCAGCCCTATCTGGACTCCACTGTCTTTCCCCATCTGAGTTAGAATGTGAATAAGCGTATTTAAGAATGGCTTCAATATCAGTGGGCACTCCAAAAATTCCAAAGTCACCCAGCCAGATGATGTCTAGAAAAACTACTTTATACCTTAAAGCTACTTTCTTAAGGTGTACAAATAAATTTGATATGGTAGATAAAAATAAACCACTGATAAGAAAATCATCTTTTGTAATGATGAAAGGATGCCACAGGTTAGGAGTTGAGTCCTTGCCTAAGTAGCTGACAGATCAAGAGTTCAAGGTCATCTTTCCACTCTACAGTGAGTTCAAGGCCAGCCTGGACATGAGACCTGTCTCAGAACCTCAGAACAGAACAAGACAAAACAAAACAATCCTTCAGATTATAGTATACTCCAATAGACAGAGCTCTCTTTACTTCAGACAGTGAGCCAAGCAATTGTAGGTAAATGCCTTTGAAGTTGTAGGTAAAGGCCTTTGAAATTATAGAGTTCTTTTGTCCACACACACACACACATTTGAGAGAAAGAGAGAGAGTATGGGCACACCAAGACCTCTTGACCCTGCAAATGAACTCCAGAAGCACACACCAGTTTGTGCATCTGGCGTAAAGCAGGTACTGGGGACTCAAACCCAGCCTGCAGGCTTTGCAAGCAAGCACCTTTAACTGCTGAACATCTCTCCAGCCCCCTCCTTGGGTTTTTTTTAGTATTTTATTTATTTATTTGAGAGAGAAAGAGGCAGACACAAAGAGAGAATGGGAGCACTAGGGCCTCCAGCCACCGCAAATGAACTCCAGACACATAAGCCCTCTTGTGTATCTGGCTTTACATGGGCACTGGGGAATTGAACTCAGGTCCTTCTGCATTGCAGGCAAACGCCTTAACTGCTAAGCCATCTCTTTAGCCCCCTCCTTTGGTTTTTAAGACATTTAATATTTTGAAATATTTTTTGCTAACTATAAAGACTTGGAAATGGTTATCCATCTATCTACAATCTACCTATTTTTAATTTTTCATGCAATTTATTAATCTAAGTTACAGTAAAATTTTCATTAAGTCTTATGAAAACATTTCAACATTGTAGCCATTTGAGGGGATCTTAATAACATCAGTTGTCCATAAGGATCATAAAATGACATCACTATTGCTAGCCAACTGTTTCTGAAATTCTGTGGAAAGACATTCAGATAAGCAGATAAGTTGGCTGTCTTATCTATCTATTTTTGAGACAGGATCTCACTCTAGCTCAGGCTGACTAGAATTCGCTTTGTAGCCCAGGCTGACCTTAAACTCATGGTGATCCTCCCAAGGGCTGGGACTAAAGGTGTCACCATGTCCTGCTAGAAAATGGTATATATATTTGCAAGCAGAAAGAGATAGAAGAGAGATAGACAGAGAAATGAGCACACCAGGGTCTCCAGCCATTGCAAATGAACTCCAGATGCATGTGCCACTTTGTGCATCTGGCTTTATGTGGGTACTGGGCAATTAATTGAACCCAGGTCATTAGGCTTTGCAGGCAAGTGCCTTAAACACTGAGCCATCGCTCCAGTCCCCCAATATTTTTTTATTTTTAAAATCAAGCCCACTCTGGACTTTCTTTTTCTTTTTTCTTTTTTTTTTCCTTTAGATCTTATTTTTGAGATAGGGTGTCTTCAATGTAGTCCTTGGAAAGCCTCAAACTCCTGGTCCTCCTATCCCAGTCTTCCTAGTGCTGGAATTACAGGCAAGAGCCACCAGGTCAGCACATTCTGGGATTTTTATGGTTCCTCTAAATTCTTCTTGTAAGCTGAGTGTCCCCCATTTAGCTTATTTCTCTCTGGAAAAACACATCTCCTTATTCAGGACCATGGTTCATTAGTTGGCTTTTCTATTCCAAGTTATTGTAGGTGATGTGGAATGTCAGTATATAAAACTATTCTGTCCATATATAAAACACATTATTGGGCTGGGGAGATAGCTTAGCAGTCAAAGGCTCTTGTTTGCAAAGACTGCTGGTCCAGGATTCAATTCCCCAATACTCACATAAAGCCAGGTGCATGAATCTGGAATTAATTTGCAATGACAAGAGACCCAGTATGCCCATTCTCTTTCTCTCTCTCTCTTTCTCTCTCAAGTAAATAAAATAAAATATAATAAAAATATTTTAAAAATAACACATATAGTCTTTTCCCTAGTCTCTTTCATTAGTGAATTCTTTGGTTCTAACTTCTGCACTACACCCCATTTTAGGTTATTTATGGCAGCGCCCCACTTCTGGTACTAATTTCTATACCAGTTGTTTACTGCTATATAATAAACCTTCCCAAAATGTCACACTTCATAATTCTGTGGGTCAACATCTGGGGCTGGTCTCACCTAGAGTCGCTTGTGTAAGTGCTGTGGGGTGTCAGGGAGGCAAGAACGGAGCTGTCTGACGGCCTCCCTCATGCGTCTGGGCTCTGTGGGATGTCTGGGAGGCAGGAGCTGGGCTGGTTGACAACCTCCCTCATGTGCCTGGGCTCTGTGGGGGCCACCACTGAGATCTTTCTTTCTTTTTTTAATATTTTATTTATTCATTTTTCAAGAGAGAGAGAGAGAGAGAGAGAGAGAGAGAGAGAGAGAGAGAGAGAGAGAGAGAGAGTGCACCGGGCCACCACCTTGTGGGTCTGGCTTATGTGGGTCCTGGGGAATTGAACCCGGGGCCTTAGGCACTGGAGGCAAGTGCCTTCACTGCTGAGCCATCTCTCCAGCCCATCTTTCTTTCTTTTAATTTTAATATTTTGGGGGTTTGGGAGGCTTGTTTGATATAGGGTCTCTCTCTAGCCCAGGCTGACCTGGAACTCACTCTGTAGTTCTAGCCTGGCCTCAAACTCACAGAGATCCTCCTATCTCTGCCTCCTGAATGCTGGGATTAAAGGCCCCCACTGGAATCTTATATAGTGATTAAAGCAGAAGTAGGGTACTTGCCTAGGACGCACCAGAAAAAAAATTTTGTTGAGGTATGATTTTAAATCCAAGAAATAACCAGAAATTAGCTCAGAAATTTGGAATCATACAGCAAAGGAAAGAAACAAAACTCAATCCATAAATGAATAAAAGTACTTTTCACCTAATAAAGCCTCAGCAATGCTCTTTGCCTGTGCTGATGGCCTTGGACCCATATTTCCAGCTCCTTTTATTATCAAAATGTCTGTTTACTCCCAGTCAAAACAACCCCCCCCAAAAAAACCCCTATGAAACGGCACTTTTTTTAAGTACTGACCCTCACAAATACTGACTCATTGAGTTCATCTTCTCTTTATTAAGGATCAATGGGAGAGCCCGGCTAGAGGAGGCCACCTGGAACTACTTGGTAGTGAGAAGCAGGTAGATTAGGAGTTCAAAGTCATTCTCATCCATGTAGCCAGTTTGAGGCTGGCCTAGGATACATGGGAGCCTATCTATTAAAAATGTGCTAAATATGGTAGTCATGCCTGTAATTTCAGCACTTGGAATTTCCCCAATGGGAGATGGTATCCCTTAGGATTTCAGCGCATGGGCTTTGGAGGGAGGATAACCTTTGAGCTGGCTGTGGCCATGGCTTCTTCATCTGGAAAATGGGTGTGGAGTTAGTGATCAGACAGAGAAGTGGAGCATGTATCAGTCGGATCAATAGAAATGATTATTTCAAGCCTTTAATCCCAATACTCAGGAGACAGAGGTATGATGAGCTCTGTGAATTTGAGGCCAGCCTGAGATGACATAATGAATTCCAGGTCAGCCTGGGCTAGAGAGAGATCCTACCTCAAAAAAAAAAAAAGGATTATATTTATAATTAGCAATATTAATGTACCCCTCAGTCTATATCATGTTATTCAAACCAAGGCTCTGTGAAAGGGGTCTTCTGTGACATTTGGCTAGTGTGGTTGTTGGTAATACAATAATAATTGACAGGGCTGGAGAGATGGCTCAGCTGTTAAGGCACTTGCCTCCAGTGCCTAAGGTCCCGGGTTCAATTCCCCAGGACCCACATATGCCAGACCCACAAAGTGGTGGCTCTGGTGCTCTCTTTCTCTCTCTCAATATCTGTATCTCTGCTTGAAAAATGAATAAATAAAATATTTTTAAATAATAATAATAATTGACACTGGAGATTCTGAAGTTTTTTGGAGGATGACCAAAGAAATAAGAAAAATCTTGGTTTAGAACGTTCCAGAAAATTCATTCTGAAGCCAAAAGAGAAATAAAGGACACTTGAACTTTCTAAATTCATAAACTTCTGCTAGGCAGGGTGAATCCTTGTACTTGGGGGGCTGGGGTGGGAGGATTGGTGTGAGCTGTGAGTTCCAGGCCAGAGACAAGGACCCACAATGAGATCCTGTCTCTAAAGGCCAAAAAGGGGGGGGGGTATGAATCAGTGGGTCTAAGTGTCCATCAACAGATGAATGGATAAAAACAGCATGTATATAAATGGAATTTTATTCAGCCATAAAAGAAAATGAAATTATGTCATTTGCAAGAAAAGGCGTGGAATTGGTGTGATCATATTAAGTGAAATACAGGCCCAGGAAGACATAGTGAATTTCTCTCATATGAGGAAGCTAGGTGTTTTAATGTGCAAGTACAAAATTCTACACTTTGTGTGTGCATGTGTGTGTACACACACAACATGAAAATAGAAACAAATTATTTGAGAAAAGAAAGGAAACTAGCAGACTGAGTAGTTGGAACAGGAAAGGGGAGTAGGGAATGAATATGGTTAAAGTGCGTGATATATTTGAACAAAAATTTAATGGGGGCTGGAGAGATTGCTCAGTGGTTAAAGATGCTTGCTTGCAAAGCCTGATGGCCTGGGTTCAATTCTCCAGTACTCAAATAAAGCCAGATGCACAAAGTGGCACATAGATCTGGAGTTCATTTGCAGTGGCAAGAGGCCCTGGCACATCCATACATGTCTTTTCTCTATCTTACTCTGCAAATAAACAGCAGTATTTAAAAAATACAATGAAATCTCTGTTATAAATCTAATACAATACGGAGACTATGGAAGGAGTTACAGTGTGTTATTTGGGAACTAATGATGGGGAAAGTCTATATGTGCTGCATGCGGGTACAATTAAGACATATTTTCAATTCATTTGTGGTTTAATCCATGGCTATGAAACCCTCAGATATGGAGGGCCAATTATACTTCTACTGATATCTCAGCCGTGTATATGTTATAAATTTCAAAAGACAATGTTAATTCTTCCAGTAAATCCTTAATTTTGGTGTTGTCATTTACATATGTATATGAACAAATAATGACATGGATAGATAGATGATATATAGAGATAGATAGATAGATAGAGATGATAGATAGATAGATAGATAGATAGATAGATAGATAGATAGATAGATAGATAGATAGATGATAGGGGACATGGGGATTGAACTCAGACTGGCACATGCTGAGCACAAGCCCTATCCCTGAGCTATAGCTTGAGCCTATTACACGGTCTTTATTTAGTCAGTTATTATTCACTTATCTGTTTAGAAAAGTCAAATTCCATCTATTTAGCCCAGGTTTCCCTCTATCTCCCAACTGAAGGGATAGCCTGCCATACACAGATGCTATTATCACTTTTTTTTTTATTTTTTTGAGGTAGGGTCTCGCTCTAGCCTAGGCTGACCTGGAATTCACTATGTAGTCTCAGGGTTGCCTGGAACTTTCTACCCCTGTCTCCCAAATGCGCCACCATACCCGACTTATTATCACATTTTAAAAAAGTTAATTAAATTTATTTATTTCATCTTATTTTAATTTTTTTGAGGAAGGCTCTTCCCACTCTAGCCCAGACTGACTTGGAACTCACTATGTAGCCCAGGCTGGCCACAAAGTCACTATGTAGTTGAGGATGACCTTGAACTTCCGAGCCTCCTGCCTCTACCTCCCAAGTGCTACCATTGCAGGTGTGCTCCAAAATGCCCCATTTATGTGGTGTTCAGAATAGAACCTAGGATTTTGTACAAGCTACACCAGGCACTCTTCCCACTGAGCTACCTTCCCAGCTTTACTATGGGTTACTTTGAGACAGGGTGTCATGTAGCTCAGGATAGCTTGGATCTCACTAGGCAGCTTAAGATGACCTTGAACTCTCAATCCTCCTGCTGCTGTCTCTCACGTGCTGGGATCGCAGGTGTGCACCACTGTGGCCAGCTTATTGTAACTTTTAAAATATTTTATTTATTTATTTGCAAGCAGAGAGCTACAGAGAGGAGAGAGACAGACAGAAAGAATGAGTGCAACAGGGTCTCTTGCCACTGCAAATGAACTCCAGATGCATGTGCAACCTTGTATATCTGGCATTACATGGGCACTGGGGAATTGAACCTGGATCCTTAGACTTTGTAAGCAAGCGCCTTAACTGCTGAGCCATCCGTCCATCCCCAGATCATTTTTTTAATATCCTAACTTCTTGCTTGTCTCCTCTAAGCATGTGACCTTGAAGACAGGCGCTTCTCCGTCCGTGTTTCATGGATGCTGAGTCGTGTTTGACACGTGCAGGCGCTCAATCAATATCTGCCAATGAAAAAAATAAGCATTCATTCACTTTACCAGACTGATCCCCAAACTTATTCAATGTTTTACAGACATGGAATTTTTGCATGGAAGTGTTTTCGTGTAAATTCGCGTTCTGACTATTCCTGATAAAGAGAATTAAGAGGTTATGTATAGAAAACGATTCATTTTTCCTTAGGCAAATGTTATGCATTCATTCCC
Organism: Zapus hudsonius; assembly: GCA_004024765.1. Classification (NCBI taxonomy): domain Eukaryota; kingdom Metazoa; phylum Chordata; class Mammalia; order Rodentia; family Dipodidae; genus Zapus; species Zapus hudsonius. Next base: position 2,339 of record PVHP010032212.1, on the reverse strand, counting down.
ATCTAAGTCCTGGAATCTTATCAGTCAACAAATATTTGAGTATCTGCTATGCAGGGACTCCAGGCTCTGTAGGTAAATCAAAGAAGTACAGGCTGGTGAGCCCTTCTCTGCAGTGGCTCGGAGCTGCTTTGTGATTCGGTCCTGCTGTGGAATTTATGGTCTGAATACCAACTGGAGAGGTGGGAAGAGCCTCCATAGAGAGTTGGGTGTGGAGGTTCATGCTGTATTCTGGCACCTGGAAAGCTGAAGCAGGAGGATCGACAGGCCATCCTGCTACAAAGGGAGACCCTACCTAAAAAAGGGGGCGTGGGGGGAGGCTGGAGAGATGGTCCAGAGGTTAAGGCACTTGCCTAACAACCTGGGTTCAATTCCCCAGGACCCACAAAAAGCCAGATGCATAAAGTGGTGTATGCATCTGGAGTTCATTTGCAGCAGTCGGAGGCCCTGGCACCCTCATTCTCTCTCTCTCTCTCTCTCTCTCTCTCTCTCTCTCTCTCTCTCTCTCTCTCTCTCTCTCTTCTATCTCTTTCTGCTTGCAAATTTAAAAAAAGGGGCAGAGAAAAGAAAGAAGAAAATAAGTCAAAAGAAAGGGAGGGAGGAAAGGAGAGAAAGGAAAGGTGGGAACAAAGGAAAGAGAGAGAGGAAAGAAAGAACTGTGCTGGAGTGAACATGGAAGTCTTCTGAGAGCCGTGCTATTGTCCATTTCAAGGCCCTGGCTGGTTAATTCTGCAGATAAACAAGGCGCAGTGGCTTCCATGTTACAAAACGCAGGACCAGCAAAGTGTGGGGCAAAGTAACCCTTTCATCTTCAAAGCAAGAAAAACTAGTGCAGGGACCCAGGCCAGGGCAGCCACACATTCCTGGCTTGCAAGTCTGGGCTGAGGCCCAGGTCACTAAGGAGTCCCACCCAAGAGGAGGGGCCCTCCAGGGACAGGCTCAGCCCTCTAGCTCCCAGGGCTTCTCCAGCACCAGACAGCGGGACACATGACACACCAGGGGGACAGGGACAGAAAGTATCAGTAAAGCTCTCGGCCAGGCGGAGGCAGGGGAGCAGAGTTCTTTGGGGTTCTGCTATTTGTGCTGAAGTGTTTGGTCTTAGACGACGGTGGCCTGTAAAGTCCTTGTCATTAGAGATTACAAAGAGAATGACTTTGATGTAGCCAGATCTTTCCTGTTTCTCTTTTTGTTAAAAAATAGATTATTTATGAGAGAGAGAGAGAGAGGAGAGGGAGAGAATGAGCGTACCAGCGCCTCTAGCATCTGCTAATGAACTCCAGACACTTGCACCACCTTGTGCATCTGGCTTTACGTGGTCACTGGGGAATCGAACCTGGGTCCTTAGGCTTTTCAGGCAAGTGCCCTAACCACTTAACAATCTCTCCAGCCCTATTGTTGTTGTTTGATTGTTTTCTTTCTTTCTTTTTTTTTTGGTTTTTCATGGTAGGGTCTTGCACTAGCCCAGGCTGACCTGGAATTCACTGGAGTCTCAGGGTGGCCTTGAACTCACGGTGATCCTCCTACCTCTGCCTCCCGAGTGCTGGGATTAAAGGCGTGCGCCACCACGCCCGGCTTTGATTGTTTTCTTTTCTTGATGTGTGTGTATATGTGCTCACATGCACGTGTGAGTGTGTGAGTGTCGGTGTGCATGAGCCATAGTGAGTGTGTGGAGTTCAGAGGACAACCTCAAGTATCCATCATTGTATTCTTTTTTTAAAAAATATTTTATTCATTTTCAAGGAGAGGGAGAGAGAGAGAGAGAGAGAGAGAGAGAGAGAGAGAGAGAGAGAGAGAGAGAGAGCACCACAGCCACCACCTTGTGGGTCTGGCTTATGTGGGACCTGGGTAATTGAACCCAGGGCCTTAGGCACTGGAGGCAAGTGCCTGAACCGCTGAGCCATCTCTCCAACCCTATTCTTTTTTTTAAAATTGTCCATAATGACTTACATTATTTAATGGGCAGACGATAAGTATTCTTAAAAGTTTCTTATTTAGTTATTTGGGTCGAAACTGCTGCCCATTCACCTGCAATTGTTTGAAACATGACAACCATTGAGATTGGGCCAGCTGGTCTGCATTGGAACAACAGGAAGAACGCACTCGGGAGGCAGAGGTAGGAGGATCGCTCGAGGTCAGCCTGAGACTACATAGTGAATTCCAGGTCAGCCTGGACTAGAGCGAGACCCTACCTCGAAAAAATGTTTTTAAAGCTGGGCCTGGTGGTGCAGCCTCCAGGCACTCCAGAGGCTGAGGCGGGAGGATTTGGGATGGGGTCAGCCTGGGCCACCAGAGAGAGCCATTGCCTCAAGAAGAGAGGAGAGGAGAAGAGAGGAGAGGAGAGG
>PVHP010032211.1:0-20477 GCA_004024765.1 Zapus hudsonius | reverse complement strand
TTGAGCTGCTACAAACATAGTTGTACAGATGTTTCTGCGTCGAGATGTGACATCTTGTGGATAGATGCCTAGAAGAGGGATAGCTGGGTCCATTGGAAGGGTTATGTCCATTCTGCTCAGAATTCTCCACACTGCTTTCCACAGTGGTTGAACAAGTTTGCAATCCCACCAGCAGTGAATGAGGGTTCCTTTTTCCCCCCGCATCCTCGCCAGCAACGATTGTTGTTGGTTTTCTTTATCATTGCCATTCTGACCAGGGTAAGGTGGTACCTCATTGTGGTTTTGATTTGCATTTCCCTGATGCTTAGGGATGCTGAGCACTTTCTCAGGTGAGAAAAGGCCATCTGTATTTCCTCCTCTGTGAATTCTCTGTGAAACAGAAGATAAGAATTTTTATATGTCTAAATTCTGAGGGATTTGTAGGGTGGGGCTGAGCGATGAGATTAGGCATCTGTGTGTGCTGTGGTACTTGTTGAAGCCTCACACCTCTCTTCCCACAGACTGGGAGGTAGAGGCTCATCTTGATTACATTTCAGAGTGACTGCTTCCAGCTCCTGGAGAAAGATTTCCTTGGGCCAAAAAAGTAGCCAGAGGCCAGAAGACTTTTATCTCCAAAGGGCGAAATGTACTAATTTCTAATGTACTAATGCAAAATTTCTCAAATAAATTCTCTGAATTAAAAAAAAAGGAAGTCAGGGCCCATAGTCAAGATGAACCCCCCTAATGTTCAGACAAGCTGAGGGGGATATTAAGGACTATTTGGTAAATAGAGCAGGAAGTAGTTTCTTTTCTCTGCTTCCCTGTGGAATCCAGGGCATGCAAACCAGGTTTCCATTTCCTCTTACTGCTTCTGGATTCTTGCAGTTTGGTTATCGATGGTATTGATTTAATTTGTTGTTTAATGCATCTCAGCCTCAAATTCTTTGTAAAATGCAGATCCTAACATGAAATCTACCTCTTAAGTTTTGTAAAACTAAATATGCAAGGAGTAAAAAAAAATGATGTTAACATTGTGGAATAAAAAGCTATCATTTTGGGCTGGAGAGATGGCATGGTGGTTAAAGCACTTGCCTGCAAAACAGGACCCAAGTTTGATTCCCTAGTGCCCATGTAAAGCCAGATGCACAAAGTGGCATATGTGTCTGGAGTTCACTTGCTGTGGCTGGAGGCCCTGGTGTGTCTGTTCTCTCTCTCTCTCTCTCTCTCTCTCTCTCTCTCTCTCTCTCTGTCTGCCTTTTGCTCTCTCTCTCAAATAAATAACTAAATGAAATATTTGTTTTAAAAGCTGTAATTTTCATGGATTGAAATCAAATAAAACATCTAAAATCAATGTGCTAAATTATTATGTAACCACATATTATGAATATAAAAGTGTTCAATGAAAATTTAATCCAAGTGGAGACGTATAGTATGACGTTACCAATAGAGAATACAAATATACCTCATGTGACACTATTTCCTATTAGCCACGAAAACATACATATTAATAAACGTGTGTGAACCTGGATGAAAGGATTTACATCAATTTCCTGATGACATTGCCTCTGGAGGCCAAAGAGAGGCAGGATCTTGGGCAGGTCTGTGAGTGTGTTTGCATCCAATCTGTGTCACTTGATTTCTTATGAAGAAGTTCTAATCAAGAACGACAAAGTGCTAATTTTTAATTTTTATGAAGGATCCATCCTTTTTCTCATTCTGTTTGAAATTTCAATATTTTGTTATTGAAAAAACAGAGAGAGAGAGAGAGAGAGAGAGAGAGAGAGAGAGAAAGCCAGAGGTGCCTCTTTCTTTCTCATATGTCTCTCTCACAGAGGAGTGAGGGGAGAGAAATTGAAAATAGATTTAGCAAACAGCCCCATACCACACTGAGCCTGAGGCACTGGTTCTCAGAGAGGCATCCCAACTGGGTGAGGGCTGGTTGTCTGGGCTGCTTCTGCTCTCCTTTGATTGAAGCAGCGCAGGGTTTAAGAGCTTCAAACCCCAGCTCTGATCTGAAAATGAAGTTAGGTGTTTTGAGAAATAGCTGCTAGAAACAGCTCGGCTCCCTCCGGAGCCTCTGGTCGGCTTCAAAGCAGCTACCAGAAGGGAGGGAGGCAAGCGAGCTATCCTGGGCACGTGCGTGTTAATAAAACAGACAGACGGCTTTCCTTACATCAACCATGGCTGCTTTCCCTGCGATGAAGAATTCAACTCCGTCTCCATCTTTCTGCTTCTTTTGAGATTCTGAGCAAAGAACTCGTACCAAGTGTCTTATTTCCTTACCTTTGGGGCTCTGGACACCTCTTTGAGTCCTAGTTCAGCCATATGTGACCTGTGAGAACTGGAGCTGGATCTGTTGGCCCTGGTATCCACAGGCTGCCCATCCTTAGATTGAGCCAACTAGGGCTCAAAAATGTGTGGACAAAACTAAGCAGGTAGAGACTTTTCTTTTCCCTTTGATTAGACACTATCTATATATCACTTGCATTATGTTAAGTATCTTCACAAATTCCAGAAATAATTTAATATAGGAGAGGATATGTATAATTTATATTCAAGTTTTCTGGAAGCATATTATAATCTTCCATTAATTCTTAATCTTATTATATTTGTTGTATACATTGCTTTACTGTTTAATTTACTTTTTTCAGTTTCTTTTGTTTATTTTATTATCACTCTGAATTCTTCCATACTAATTCATAGGTAACAGGGAAGAAATTATTTATCTTTTCCTTATATTCACCATCAAACTCTATATTTACTAGGCAGTGAGAAATTTTTAACTCCTAGTTCTGGCTTACCTGGAGTTCACTCTGTAACGTAGGCTGGCCTTGAACTCATGGTCCTCCTCCTACCTCGGGATTAAAGGTGTGTGCCACCATGCCTGGATGGCACTGTGGTTCAGATGGATGTCCTGCTAAGGTGAATGGGTCAAGACTTGGTCCCTGGAGTGTTGTGATTGGAAGAAGCTATGAAGTTTTAAGAGGTAGGGCTGAGTGGGTTTGTGCCTTTGAAAGGGGTGAGGGTGGGGGTCTCCAGTTCCTCCCTCTATCTGTTTCCTGGCTCATAAGATGAGACAAGCTCCCTGCTCCCAAAGCAATGGGGTTGCCTAGTTTTGAATGTAGATCTCCAGAAATGTGACCCATGCTTTCTCTATTTACAAGTTAATTGCCTTAGATATTTTGCTGTAGCAATGTGAAGCTGACAGATACACTAGGAATTGAACAGACACGTGCATAGACGTCACTCAGTACATTAGATAAATGGAGTCAATTCTTAATCATATCACTCAGTTATGCTAGCCTTTACATTTCTATGGGAATTATGCACACACAGAAACACTGCACTTGATCAATTCAATTGCTAGTACTTAAATTTTAGTATATTTAGCAATCATCTGAATGTATCAGTAAAATACAAGTTGTTGGGTTTTGTGCCTGACGTTTTTATATAGCAGCTCTGGGACACGATCAAGAATCAGCAAACATTCAAGGTGGTTTTTATGTCTCAGAGATGTTTGAAAAAAACAAAAGTCTGTCCTCTTGTCCTGTGAATAGAGCATGTTCTGGCTTGCTTAGGGCAGCCTTATTTTACACCTGTTGATCCAGTGAAATTAACAGTGCCTCCTTTCATCCCCAAGTGTCTGTGATGGATAGATATAAGTCACATCAGTCATGAGTTTATGTAGTAACAGTTAATGCACCCAGCAGTTAGAAATCCTTTGTAGACACCTCTGAGGACTTTTTTCTTTTAATCTCACAGCTTCTCCTCCTTAACTCGTCTAATAAAATCTGCTTTCTTCTTCTCTTTCACATACTGTACACTATCTCAAAATGTATGCGCCTAAGAGATTTTAATCTGTTTCATTCTTAGTGACTAGGAAAGCTTTCACTCCAGACAATACATAGATTTTTACGTGGGGATATTACAGCCTGCATTTTTAATAAACCTTTTTATTGACAACCTCTATATCCCTTCCCACCACCCTCTGTTTTTCTCCTCTCAAATCCCTCCTCGATTGAATCCATTCTTTCCAACTAGTCTCTTCTATTCTGATGTCATCATTTTTTCGCTCTTAGAATGCAGGTCTAGTGTAGATCAGTCATTGTGAGGTGGTGAATATCAAGGACACTGTGTTTGGAAGACAGTATTATAAACACTCCTCCTCTTCCATTGGCTCTTACATTCTAGCCTGCAATTTTTTTAAGAAATATGATTTTCACAACCTTTTTACCCTTGTGGATGGGACTCTCTAACAAATGCTCCCCAGAAATCCAGAAATCTAGTCGAAGATTTATATTAGAAGCCTTCCTCGAAAGTGACACACTCAATTGCAAAAAAAAAAAAAAAAAAAAAAAGAAGGAAGGAAGGAAAAAAGAAAGAAAGAAAGAAAGAAAGAAAGAAAGAAAGAAAGAAAGAAAGAAAGAAAAAGATGGAAATTAAATCCTTTAAGTTTCTGAAGGTCCATGATTCCTAAACACAAATTTTAGAAGCCTGTTTAGCCATGAGTTTATACTTGTATTTCTTTGGATGGTAAAGTGAATACCCTGGATAAGGGGAGAAGGCAGTGGTTCACATTTCTGGGTCTGTTTGCTTGAATGTGGAATCTTGTTTCACGGTTTATTTCATAGCTGTGTGAAGTTGGCCAAATTATTTCTCTTTCCTTTAATATCCCAAATCAGCAAAGGGTGAAAGTACCAGTAGAACAGGGTTGTACAGATTACATCAAGTAAGTCGTGTCACCCACTTTCTTTTCCTTCCAGCATCTCCTTGGGAATGTCTGGTTTTATCCACAGCTTGGGGAGCAGCTTTGACTCATGCTTATCACACTCCACTCGGAGGACTCCTTGTGCCCCTGATTTTTGGCCTCAGGGTTTTTTCCAAACTTTGAAGGTCTCCTCAGCCCAGTGTAGGGCCAACCCAGAAGTGTAGAGGAGGTAACCCTGCAGCCCTAGAAGCTGGGAGCCAGTGCACACATTTGATAGCATCTTGTTATCATTTTTCATGTTTCTCAGAGGTTTTAGCCCATTGCCAAAATCAGCAGAAACAGCAATAGACATGTCATTAGCCTTCGGTCCTCTCCAACTCATTCTCCCACTCCTGTTCCCAAGGATCCACTTCCCAAGCAGTGCATTCCCTACCCCCAAACTCTTTTAAGGAAAGCCAGCTTAAATGATGTGAATCCCAGCAGTCAGCTCCCAATGAAAGTAATCTATAACTATTATCAGGAATAAAAAAATGTAATATTTTTCTTTTGTGCTCTAGGGTGAGCTAGAGATCTGTATAATTTTAAAGGGTAAAGGAACCTTCCTAATATTTTTTCTGAAACGGACTTTAGAATGAAGTATTTTTTCTGTTCTATATCCAAATAATTTGCATGCCTTTTTCATGTCTTCATTTTACCAAGCAAAATATTATTATTTTCTACTTTTTTCCCCTGAAATAAATGTTCCAAGAATCATAAAGTACATGTTGCATCGGCACCTTTTAATCCCTTGGTATTTTCTTCCTGCTTCCACAGAATGAAGGAGACAGGTTCTAGTACCCAGTGGGCAAATGTTGCCATTTCTTGAACAGTCACTTGTCTTTTTGTAGTCTGTCACTGACATTGTGCTTGTCTAATCACTTTACAAAAATTTTTGTAGCTTTTCTGAACCTGAGCCCATCTTCTCCTTTTATGGTAACCATGGAAACTTCACCCTCAATCCCAAGAGATTTAAGAGTACCGTAAACCTAATGCCTGGTGAGTTCTGCTGATAAAGATTCTATGAGCAGGGTGTGATGGATCACATCTTTAATCCCAGTCCTCTGGAGGCAGAGGTAGAAGGATCACTGTGAGTTTGAGGCTTACAGAGAATGAGTTCCGGGGTAGCCCTGGCTTGAGTGAGACTCTACCTCAAAAAACAAACAAACAAACAAACAAACAAACAAAAACAAACAAAAAAATTCCAGAAATTTGAAAGGCTGAAAGAGTCACCATCCTGGAGGAATAATCATTTCTAATACACTTCTTCACTCCAAAATTTCAATTCCTTGAACTTCTTTCCTGAAAATCATGAGTTTTTAAAAATTATTTTAATGTATTTATTTGCAAGCAGAGAGATATAGACACAGAGAGAGAGACAGAGAGAGAGACAGAGAGAGAGAGAGAGAATGTATGCACCAGGGCCTCTATCCACTAAAAACTAACTCCAGATGCATGTGCCCCTTTTTGCATCTGGCTTTATGTGGGTATTGGGGAATCGAACTCAGCACATTAGGTTTTGTAGGCAAGCACCTTAACTGCTGAGCCATCTCTCCAGCCCAAAATCATGAAATTTGATGGTCCTTGGAGTTAGATTACCTCATCAAACCTTTTCTGTTCTTTTTAAATGCTGTTCTTGCTCAAAACATTAAGGAAAGTATTTTCTTTGTTATCTTTTACTGTTAATGATTCTTTAAATATATTTTACCAGAATTATAACATGCTAGTAGTAGATAATATTTGCTTGACCTTAAGTATTACAAATAATTTAAGAGATAACGGCAGGTAACATGTAAAAAAGCACCTGTTCCCAGCCTTTTGCTAAACATCGTGTGTCTATTCCTTTGTAATTCACAGTGATTCTATGAACTAAGTGCCATGTCCAGGTTAAAAATTGGCTTGCTAGAGTTAACATCGTCCATGAAGGATGGATATGGGATTTCAACCTTGGCTTGCCTGAATCAACAGACTATCTATTAATCATGGGGTAATTTTTCTAATTTCCTCTTCATTACTTCATTTCATTCTTACTGACAAGAAGTTATTCATTTCCCTCTTTTGGGGACAGGAAAAATGAGACTCAGAAAGGTGTAGCATTTAGCCTTAAGTCTCCATGCTGAAAGGAATATAATTAGTTGTCAGTGTGTTACATTTATGTTTTTACCCTTCCCTGCCATCCCTCCTCCCCTTCCCTCAACAATCTCTCACTTATTCAGTGTTGAAAACCTCCAAAACTCAATGTTCTCCACGTCTGGATGTATACAGTTTTTTCTACCTAAACAAAATCCAGGTGGGTAATGTCTTAGGCCAGGTTTTGTAGTCAGATGAGCCTCAGGCTCCATCATGTGCTAGTAGATTATAGGAGAGATCAGTTGTCAGGAGCAAATGATGCCTAGCTGGTCATAGTTTTGATAAAATCAATGCTGATTGTTCAGTCTGGAATTGCTAGTCTTGGCAGGGAGATGAAAACCAATTCTCCTGTGGTTTTTCATGTTTCCCCTGTTATGGACTATGGTGGTTTGATCCAGGTGTCCCCCATAAACTCATGTGTTCTGAAGACTTGATCCCCAGCTGATGGCAATTTGGGAATTAGAACCTTGCTGGAGGTGTGTTCTTGGGGGCAGGCTTATAGGTGTTCTAGCCAGCTTCCCCTTGCCAGTGTTTGGAACACTCTCCTGTTGCTGTTGCCCACCTGATGTTGGTCAGAGGTGATGTCCATCCTCTGCTCATGTCATCAGTTTCCCTATCATCATGGAGCTTCCCCTCGAGTCTGTAAGCCAAAATAAACCCTTTCTTCCACAAGCTTGCTTGTATATGTGTGTGTGCCAGCAATGAGGAAGCTGACTGTACTAAGTGCTCTATACTTCTAGATTATTCTACTCAGCTCATCTATAGCAGTCATTCTGGGGATTTGCCAAGAAAGCTTAATCTTTAAACAGTGGAAGTACATGTGTAGAAAGTCAGATTAAGTGATGTAAGCCATGGGGAGTCTTTTTCATTTCTTTTCTTGCCTTTTATTTTTTTTTCCTTTTGTGCATGTATCAATGTGTGGTGTGCGTGTATGTGTGAATATGTGTTCTTATGCATATAGGTGCACACATATATGTGTGTGGAGGCCAGAAGTTGATGTCAGGTGTCTCCATCTTTCTCCCCCTTATTTATTAAGACATGGTATCTCACTAAACCCAGAGCCTGTTGATTTGGATACCCTAAAAGCTCTAGGGATTTCCAGTCTTTGCCTTTCTAGCACTGGGAGTACAGGCAAACCACAAAACTGTGCCTGGCTTTTACATAGGATCTGGGGTAACAAACTCAGGTCCTCATGCTTTTACAACAAACACTTTACCCCATAAGCCAGCTTCCCAAGCACATGGATCATCTTTATTTGGCCATCTGGAGTTTCTAGGTTCATGTCCTAAAAATGAGCAGTCAGCGCCCTTACATTTCCTCATTGTAAGGAAATCTACAGATGTCTATTAAAAAGCGAGGGGTCGTATTGTGCTTATACATACCAATTCCCAAAACCCTACATTGTTTGATTTATCTAATCAGAAAATTTCTGGTAGCTTGAAGAGAATCAGGGCATCTTAAAAAACTGGGGATCACTTGAAGAAAATGATTTCTCTTGTTCTTCCATGAATAAGTTATAGCTTTCCTAGATGCTCAGAATAGAGGTTGGAGGTTACTTGTAAAATCCCTGGCTCAATTTTATCAAATAAGTGGATGTACACATTTAGACACTAATTCAGGTTGTTTTGAACTTTATTTAAGTAATATTTCTTTTTGAGTAGGCATTCAGTATCATTGTATGATACTGCCTCTGCCCACCAGTGTTCTCAGGTATCCAGTAGGATGCAGGCTGTCCTCTACTAGTGGATATCAGTGTATATCTATACAGACCCATGAGTTATGAAGATACAGCCCTTGCTTCAAAGATGGAAAAAGAATTTAATAACTCTTCCTCCAAAGAATATAAAATCTGGACCCTTAAGCCTGTTAGAGTGTAATTATTGCCAGACAATCTTCCCGAAAGTTTATTGAATCATGAAGCAGGAAATTTTCACTAAGAGAACTCTGTCAGATGTTTCAATTCCATGGTCTAAAGCACACATGCCAAAGTTACTGTGTCCTGTGTTAGGATTCAGCTAATTGTAAATAAGGCTGGAGGGCCCTTAAGTTGAAAGGGAAATTACTGGTATTTATTATTTCAATTGCCCCAGGTCACACAGAAAAGAGAATTCATAGTGAAGAAGAAAGAATGAGATGGAGTTTGATTCAGCAAGAGAGCACAACTCTCTTGTGTGTGTGTATGTGTGTGTGTGTGTGTGTGTGTGTGTGTACAATACAAGCAGATATTAAAAGTACCTGAACATTAAATCAGTTCTCCACTTATGTTTTCCATCAGGTATTGCCAACATACTCTGGTGACAAGAGCTGAGAAGTGGTGCATGTTAATTCCAATTTCAGTGCTCATTGTGGGATGAGCAAGGATGACAATTCTGGCAGCAATAACAGAAGCATCGTCGGCAGAGCTCCATGTTCCCAGCATTAAGCCTTGGCCATTGACATAGAAATTAGTGTCGTTGGCTACCAGCACCTGAAGCTTGGCCCACTCCTCAGTAGCCTTTTTGGTATCAGCATGAATGAAGGCTCCAATGGACAAGAGAGGCAGGGGCCATTCATTACAATATGAACCTTTGTAAAAGAAAAGAAGCGTCTCAGTGAAAGATAGCTTTGATACAAGTCTCAGACCTCATTCTAGTTTTTAACCCTTCAGCTTTCTCTCATAAAGAGCTCTGTTGTTATAGAGATAATATTTATTAAGTTTTACCTAGCAAAGTATCTAGAGCATGATGTGTTCCCTGTGTATATTGATAGAGGTTGGTACGGGACAGTCTCTGAAGAGTCTGTATAAATATGGTTGTTAATAATATGTTTAAGGTGATCATGGTTATACAATGATACTAAGGTTACACAATAATACTATGCACAGGACATAATGATTTTGGAAGTAGATATCTTGGTACAGCGATGGGAGTGTGCTTTTCTGTATAATTTAATAGGTGAATTGGATATGGGAGAATGCTGACTGTAATTACTATATCCATTAATGGTAGGGATTCTGAGAACATCTCAGGTCCACTTACCTGTTTAAGGAAACTTCTTGTACCATTTATAAGGCTTGGGATGGAGTGGTTCAGAGATATACATAATTTTTCTGTGAAGAGATGAAAAGTCAATGTTTTAGGTCTTGGGCTATATGTTCTCAGGTCTACTCAGTTTAGCTATGTTATGCAACTCAGTGTTAGAGGCTTTGCCAAGCCTGTGTAAGACTCTTGGGTTCAACTCTTAACATTACAAAAGAGCAGTCATGGAAAGTAAGTCAAAGAATATGTATGGCTATGTGTCAATAAAACTTTATATACAGAAACATGTCATGGGCCAGGTTAGGGTCATTCTGTAGACTAGTTAAAGCAGTAGCTTTAGAGAAAAACAGAGCTTTGTCCTATTTCTTATTCACAACAGGCCAGAAAACAACCCCCTTCTTCTTATAATACCATGCCATTTCTTTCTCTGCCATTAACATTTCATTTTGACTTTATAACTCTTTAACTGCATGTAACATTTACATAAGACACTAAGGCACAGTGATGTATTCATTACTTTTTATTACCTGGAGGATGAGGGAAAATGAAATGTACTCACTAGCTACTATAGTCAACTGATCAAATTACATGTTCTCCATTCATCGATCAGTATGTAAATGATACAAGATGTATATAGTCCATTATTTTATAAGCATAATGTGTAAAACCCACAATTACTTATAACACTAAATCTCTACTCACTCTGTGAAAGACGGGAAGCAAATGGATAACTGAAAACTCATGTCCTATATGCTCAGGATTATGTTCAATGTGCACATCAAGCAAAGTGAAAACAAGCCATGAAATTTGGTATCAAGGGAGTACTCTTATACCAGCTGACATGGAGATTTAAATATTCCCCCTTTCTAATATAACACATATTATGGTTATTCATCTATATCAACATATAGGGTGCTTCGAGTAACACTAAAATAGGATTTCACAAATTATACAGTTGTTTTTTATTTTTTTTATATTTTATTTATTCATTTTCAAGCAGAGAGAGAGAGAGAGAGAGAGAGAGAGAGAGAGAGAGAGAGAGAGAGAGAGAGAGAGAACACCAGGGCCACCGCCTTGTGGGTCTGACATATGTGGGTACTGGGGAATTGAACCGGGGGCCTTAGGCACCAGAGGCGAGTGCCTTAACCGTTGAGCCATCCCTCCAGCCCATTTTTTTAATATTTTATTTATTCATTTTCAAGCAGAGAGAGAGTCACAAATTATACAGTTGTAATGCATGTATACCTCTACACACATATTCATGTACATTCTTATACATCATGTACATACCATATACATATGTACATATATATGTGTGTATATATAATATTTTTAAGCCTTATTTACTAAATTATTTATAATTGGGTTTTGTCAAAGACAAAAGAGACAGCTTAGACATCAGCATCTCCTTTTTTTCTCCTCTGGATTATTTTACCAATGAAGGGATCCTTAAACAAAATAGGTTATTAAAAAGAACCGCAGAGATGGGGAGATGGGAATGTAGCCCAGTGTTAGAGCATTATCCTAATATGAACAAGGCCCCAGGTTCAATCTCTTGCACTGAAGAGAAAGAAAGAATTTGTAATTCAAAACATCCTCTTCACTTTTGCCACACTCAAGCTCTCCTATTCTTCACCTCCATTCAATAACTTTTTTTTTTTTCTGGGAGACATCAAATTTCAGTACACTGCTCTTTTCATCATATGGAGGCTTTCTTGATTAGTATTTTACTTTAAGCTTAAATGAACTTCATATCATTAGAAATTCAACAATGCAATCACTTATAAAGGGTTTCAGGTTTCACCACTGAATCTTGCTTTCTGCTCCTCTATCAAGTGCCTCTAGATGTTCATAAGTATTCCGGGATGGTAAATGGGCTATTAATAAATATTACTGCATGCAAATACTTATTTAGGTGATTCAAGGTCTGCTGAATGTTGTGAAACCAAAATAAATTGTGGAAATAAGTGATCTGGGGCTCATACAAGACTATTTCTCATGCTTAATTCCACCTTTCAAATGAGTTTGCTCTTCAAGATGATTGCATTCTTTTTTTATGGATTGACTTATAACTTTACACAAAAAATAGATGGTTCCTAATAAAATGTAGCATTTAATAATTTTTAAAATGTCTTTGATATGAAGCATTTTATTTAACGTTTTCTGCTACGAAAACAAAAATAAATATGATGTTATAAGGGGAAGAGAATGTGCCAAGTCCTGAGATAGTGAACCAAACTATATTCAGTAATGAAAGATTAAGAAATTAAGATGTGGGGGGCGGGGTGGAGCAAGATGGTGGATGAGGAGAAGCCTCGCCAACAGCCGGCCCCTACTCAAGGCACGGAATGGAGAGCTGCCCCTCCCCCACCCCAAGCTCCTGCCATTGCCCATTGTCTCCTTGTAGCCACTCCTGACCTGAGCCCTTGCCGCTGGGCACCTTTCCCTCCTAGGGCCCCTTCCCTCCTGCACAGCGCCTGATCCATAGGTGCACACACCCCCAATCCACCCTTGCACTAGCAGGCAGATGCCAGTCCTGGGGCAAGCAGAAGCTCTTGTGGACCACAACTTCCAGGCAGATCAGGCGGTCTCAGGGGGGAACCTGGTACCCCGTGCCACATTTGGGCAGCCTCATGTAGCCTCAGGTGGGTACCAGGGACCACAGGCTACCTCCAGGCAGACACAGGTGGATACCAGGGTCCTCATGCCACATCCAGGCAGCCTCACATAGCCTCAGGCAGGTACCGGGGACTTCGTGCCACATCTGGGAAGACACAAACAGCATCAGGTGGGTACCAGGGACCCAGTGCCACTTCTGGGAAGACACAGGCAGCCTCAGGCGGGTACCAGGGACTCCGCATCACGCCTTAATAGACATATATGGAACTTTCCATCCCAATCCTACAAAATATATTCTTCTCAGCAGCTCATGGAACTTTCTCCAAAATAGATTACATATTAGGTCACAAATCTTGTCTAAATAAATTTAAGAAAATTGATATAGCACCCTGCATCATATCAGACCACAATGCACTGAAGCTGGAAATAAACAATGGGATAAAAAAACCCAGAAAATGTACCAACTATTGGAGACTGAACAATGCGTTATTAAATAATGAATGGGTAGTTCAAGAAATTAAAACAAATTGAAAATTTTCTTGAGATAAATGATAATGAAAGTACAACATGCCAAAACCTATGGGACACAATGAAGGGTGTCCTAAGGGGAAAATTTATAGCACTGAATGCCTACATAACAAAGACAGAGAGATCCCAAATTAACATCGTAACTAACCAGCTAAAGGCACTGGAAAAATTGGAATAAGCCAACCCTAGGAACTCAAGATGAAAAGAAATAATTAAGATCGGGTCAGAGATCAATGAAATAGAAACCAAAAAAAAAAAATTAAAAATTGATGAAACAAGGAGCTGGTTGTTTGAAAAAATAAGCAAGACTGACAACCCCCTAGCCAACCTAACCAAACAGAAAAAAGAGAGGGCCCTAATCAGTAAAATTAGAAATGAAAATGGTGAGATCACAACAGACACCAATGAAATTGGAAGAATCATCAGGTCTTACTTCCAAGACCTATACTCCACAAAGCTGGAGAACCTGGAAGAAATGGACAAATTCCTGGACAGTTATCATCTACCAAAGCTAAATCAGGAGCAGATAAATTTCCTAAATAAACCTATCACATCCACCAAAATTGAAAATATAATTAAAAATCTCCCCAGAAGGAAAAGTCCAGGTCCTGACGGATTCTCAGCTGAATTCTGCCAAACATTCATCATAGAACTGAAACCACTTCTTCTGAAGGTCTTTAATCACATTGGTGAACATGGAGTCCTTCCAAACTCCTTCTATGATGCTTGCATCATTCTAACACCAAAATCGGACAAAGATAAATCCAGGAAAAAAAAAAAAACTATAGACCTATATCCCAGATGAACTTAAAGACAAAAATTCTGAATAAAATCCTCGCAAACTGAATCCAACAACACATCCAAAGTATTATCCACCTTGATCAGGTTGGCTTCATCCCAGGAATGCAGGGTTGGTTCAACATAAGGAAGTAAATCAACATAATCCACCACATTAATAACTCAGCCACAAAAGCCACATGGTTATTTCAATAGATGCAAAGAAAGCCTTTCACAAAATTCAACACCACTTAATTAAATTAAATTAATTAAAACACTTTAGAAACTTGGAATAAAAGGCCTATACCTCAACATTATAAAGGCCATATATAAATCCCCTAAAGCCCAAATCATACTCAATGGGGAAAGACTCAAGAAGTTCCCACTAAATTCTGGAACAAGACAATGCTGTCCACTTTCACCACTGCTCTTCAACATAGTCCTTGAGGTACTAGAAAATGCTATTAGATAGGAAAAAGACATAAAAGGGATACAAATTGGAAAGGAAGAAGTTAAATTATCCCTTTTTGCAGATGACATGATCTTATATGTAACAGATACAAAGAACAGTATCTCTAAACTACTGAAGGTGATTAACTCCTATAGCAAAGTGGCAAGATACAAAATTAACACCCAAATTCAGTAGCCTTCCTGTATGCAAATGATGTGCACACAGAAAAAGCAATCAGTGAAAAAGTCCCATTCTCAATAGTCTAAAAAAAAAATCAAATATCTTGGAGTAACACTAACCAAGGATGTGAAAGACTTGTATAATTAAAACAAAAACACTGAATGCCGGATGGTATTCCATGGGCTGCCAGTGGAACCAGACCAACAATAAATATCCTGAGAGGACAGGAGGCATCTTCAAGTTACACCGACCGATGAACTGAGAGTGCAGAACACACTGCTATATGGCACAGACAAGCTAGTCAAGAAGTACCCATCTGTGCAATAGTGGCGCCCAACCTAGGTAGGTAGTCAACAGCTGGCTAATTGGCTTTGAGATCTCCTCAGAGGCAGGGAACCCCTGACTGGTAAGGGGACCCAAGGCAACCTTGAAGAGGGACCAAAAACCCCATCTATTTTGGGAAGTCATCACTAACCATAGGTCCTCAGAAAGGCTACACCCGCCAAAGGCTCTCCAACCTAGCAATATTTGTCTTATTTGACCAATAATAATCTTACTCTACACTGGAGACTGTTTGTATTTTTCAGAAAGCAACATGAACTGGGGACAACTGAACTCCACCAAAGGGACCTGATTGGATGGGAGACACCCAAGCAGGAGATGATTCACCTCAAACTCCCCATTTAGAGCCCTAACACAACCTCTAAGGAAGTGAGATGATGAGCAAAAGAGCTACTCCCACAGCAAGGCAGATAACCTAGAGAAATGCAATGGAGAGAAGTACCGACTCTTAAAAACCTAATAACTATGTAAAATTTAAACTCACCCACTATGACTCAGGGAAATTTGTGGTAGAGGGGGCAGAAAGAATGTAAGAGTCATGGGGGTGAGAATAACTAATGCATATGAGGGAATGTCATGATGGATTCAATGGCTTTATCTAAGAACCTATGGTACTGAGCATATTGTTGTGTTAATATATATAATTCTAAGCCAATAAAAACATTAAAAAATTAAGATATGTAAAAACATGAAACTGGATCCACTACTTTCACCATGCACAAAACTCAACTGTAAATGGGTAAAAGACCTCAACCTAAGACTAGAAACTCTGAATACCCTAGAATAAAAAAATAGGAGGAGCTCTACATGAGATAGGAGTAGGCAAAAACTTCCTGAAAAAAATCTCCAGTATCCCAGGAAGTGCAGTAATCACTCAACCAATGGGATTTCATCAGGCTAAACAGCTTCTTACAGACAAACACACCATACTCAAAGCCAATAGACCACCATCATAATGAGAGACAGTGTATGTTAGCTATTCCACAGAGACCTAATCTCCAAAACCTACAAAGAACTAAAAAAAATTAAATAATAAAAAAAATCAAATAGCACTCTCACAAAATGTGGCACTGAACTCAACAGGGAATTCTCAGAAGAGGAAATACAAATGGCCTACTCTCATTTAAGAAAATGTTCACTGTTCTTACTAGGAATATTGTTTTGTAGGTATGTTAGCCTCTTCAGCAAGCACTGCCTTGCTCTTTGAATCCTAAAATCTTTATTTTCCTTAAAAGAATACTCTAAAGAGTTCAAGCAATTCTCTCAGGATTACATGATGTACAACTGTTAGTGATGAGATTCAAGCTAGTCCTCTGGCTTTTGTGACTGACGTTCCTCTCCTTTCTATTTTCCAGGACACCTGCACATGGAGAGAAGGAAAATTGTGAAAATACCAAATAACACCCACAAACGTAACGACAATGTGAGGTGGGGCAAATTTCCTAGCAGATAGTGTTATGAAAGTGCTTTTTGTACTACTGAGTCTCAGCGGTAGGCCGAGGGAAGAAAGGATCTCGTAGCTGTGGAATGACTTCAGTTAAAGGTTGAGTACAAATTCTTTATCTTGTAAGTACTGTTTGGTTTCCTCAAGGCAGTGGTTCTTGACGGAAGGCCATGCTATGATCCAGAGAACACGGACAGTGTCTAGGGACATTTTGTTAGTCATAATTTAGGATGGACGGAGTTACTAGTATCTGGTAGGTGGAAACAAGGGATGCTACTAAGCATGACACAGTCCCTAGGAGAGCTCATTGTCTAACCCCAAAGGAAGCACATGGCTAGAAATATCAGAAGTCCCAAGCTGAGAAACCATAACTTAGCAGACATTGGGTATGAGAAGTAATTTGGGAATTAGATTCATAATACTAGTAACCATATGCTTTCAATCATGAAGGCTGATCAAATGGATCCAGCAAGGAATACTGTGTGCTGGGTTGAATGCATGTCAACATGAAATCAAATTCTGGAGCTGTTGCATGTTTTAGTTATATTGCCAATTCTGAAATTTCCAGTTTCTTTATCCATAAAATGGGAAATGTAAAATGATGCATTTCGTATTTTTTGATACATTTAAAATTTTAATTTTATTTTTTCAAAACTTTACAACCACGCTTTGATGTTGGTGACCTTATTACTCCCGCTGCTCACATAAGAAGGCAATGTTACACAGCTAGAGGCTGAGCATATTGCAAATCCAGGTGTGTGTGCATCAAAGGTCGGTTCTTACCCCATAGCTGCTGTCTCTAGGGGACCCAGAGTGATGCCAATTCTCCTTTTTTAAATTATAGCTTATTAATTTTTTAGCATTTTATAGCATATAAAATTATATGCTATTAGATATAATAATAGGTTATATTATGACACATTCATACCTGTAAATAATGTACTTTGGTCCTAATTAAATACATTTTTCACCTAAGTTGGGAACTACCAAACAAAGGTTAATTATCTTTAGTGAACATTGGTTAACATTGAACAAATACTAGCACTAAGTGATGGGAAATGAGGTGTAAATTATGTTCTCTCAGCTTCCATGAGAATCTCTGAGAAATGTCCATGGTTGGTACAGGCTTTATCTAGTGAAACCAGACTCAGTTTTGATCTACAGATGTCACATTTGACATATTGTTCTATTAAATTTCCCACCCTCCCAATCTGAAAGGAAGGAAGGATCTCTCATAGGGAGAAAGCAGGCAATATTTCAAGGACATAAATCACTCAAAATATTTCTAAGGGCTAGTGACTAAAAGCGTTACCTTTGTTTTTCTTTCTTAAATAATTCCAGGAAGGGAATTATAACATGTAAGTAATTTTTTATAAAAGTATAAGAATTCATGAAATATTAAAAATCACTTCCCAGTTCCGCGTGTAGTAAAAAAATAAGTCAATGTTCATATTCTGGGTGATAGCTTTATCCATGCAGGTGGCTATTTGTGATTTCTTTCCTGTTCCTTTCCCTGTTCTCTTATGTTTATTTCCTCCTGTTTTTTCTTTGCTGAGAGCAAAAGTAGCAACTCTGACTCCCTGTCACTTAAAGAGGAGGAGATTTATTGCATTTAACCAAAAGGGCACTGTTGGAACAGGGACGAGGTAAGTTAGCTGTAATCAGGCTGTTCCAGACTGGCTGTCATGGCCTCCCAGGTCGTTCCTTATCTGCCCTGCTGCTTGGTCATCAGCCATTGGGACTGTCCGCAGAAGTGCTGCTGCAGTAATGCCTTGAAGTTCAGCTGTTAACTGCTCAGGTGTCACAGGCTAGATGACTTCTGATTTTCTTTTGATAAATTCTGTTGTGTATCATCAGCCTCACTTCTCCATTGGCAGAATGGAACATATCAAGTAATTATTCCTTCAATAACTTGAATGGAAAAAGTGTAGTTTAGTGAGGTTGGCATTTGGTTATAATTCAAACAGGCGAGAGGAGTTAAGAGGCAAAATTTCATCTCAGGTTAAGGGGTAAGGCACTGGAATTGCTTATTTTTTGCCTGCAAAGAGATATTTAGTGTTCAGTGTGGGAAGAGAGGCCTGGACCTCATTTACAAGATGTCAATTTCATGGATCAAGGACTCCATGTAGAAGGATCAATAGGTGTTTTCTTTCTTTTTTTCCCCCTTGAGGCAGGGTCTCACTCTAGCCCAGGCTGACCTGTAACTCACTCTTTAGCCCCAGGCTTGTTTCAGACTCACAGAGTTCTTTCTCATCCCCCAAAGTGCTGGGATTAAAGATGTGCACCACTACACCCAACTTGAGCATGTCTTTATTTTAGTACTAAAATACTTGTGTGACTTAAGGTACATATTGATGTTTTATTTTTAAGATCATCTCATGTATAGATCATGTCATGGTTTAATCCAGGTGTCCCCCACAAACAAATGAATGTGTTCTGAATGATTGGTCTTCAGCTGATGGCAGTTTGGGTTTTACAACCTTGCTGGAGCTGTGTTGTTGGGGGTGGGTTTATGGGGGTTATAAATTGGCTTCCCCTAGCCAGTGTTTGGCACACTCCTGCCATTGTTTGCAGTGCTGTGGTGGAGATGATGTCCACTCTCTGCTCATGCCATCATTTTCCCTGCCATGATGGGGTCTTCCCTTGAGTCCATAAGCCAAATAAACCCATTCCTCCACAATCCACTTTTGCTTGGGTTCTTTCTGCGCAGCAACCAAGAAAGTTGATTACAACAGATTTGGTACCAGAGACTGGGGTCATCTGTTACTGCTAGAACCCCAATTCTGAGGCTTTGGCATTTTGGAATTGATTTGCAGGGGGAATGTGGACGGATTGGTAACCTTGGCCTAAGAGTCACCTTGCAGTCCTGTAAGAACAGCTTGGTGGACCATCGTTGTCAGCGTTAAAAGACCTGAATGCAATAAGAACTATGGACTCTGAGGTTTGGCTTACAAGGGTGAGAAAGAACTTTTTCAGGACTGTGCCAGAAGCAGTTTTTGTGAGAGGTTTGCTGCATTCTGCCTACCTGTGTCTGGGGAATTGGGGATAACAACTCATCATTTGCCCACTAAATAATGTAACTCATTATGGACAATAAATATATATATATATATATTTTTTTAAAAAAGATGGACTGGTGTGAGATGGCACAGAAAGAAAAGAGATCTTTGGGCTGAAACTTCTTCCCATTCAGCTGCAATTGTTTGAGAAATTACAAGCATTGAGATTGGGCCAGGTGATCTGCATTGGAACAAGAGGAAGAATGTGGACTCTTTGAAGTAAGGGGCCTGACTGTTTTGTTCCTCCTTGGATTAACAAGTTGGTAGCCCACCTGGTACTATTAAGTATAACAAATGAAGGAAGAAAGGATCATTGCATTTGCAACAGTTTTGTTTTTGAAAAATGGCCATCGGCAGTATGAAGCAGGTGTGCTGGATTGCCTGCATGGAAGCCGATGGAGCCATGAGGATGAACTGTGGATTGCAATGGAATTCCAGGACTATGGATGGCTGCCAAAGCAAGCTGCCAGCACTGAATGAAATTTTCTGGGACTGAGTAGCTGAGCTGAGAGGTGGAATCAAATCTCCAAGAGATTTGTTACTGGTTAGAATTATTGAACTTAAAGAGTTAGATATTGAGTTAGATATTGATATTGCCCAGCTTATTTTAAATCTTATATTGGTTCAATCTGTTTTTGCCATGTCTCATGTTATCTTTTGCAGTGTAAATGTTATGTACCATTATGGGTTTATTTTTTGGTATTATGGCTCCATTGAAGGTAAAACTGTGGGGACTTATGGAGTTGAGGTGAACACATTGTATTTTATATCATGTATGATTATTAGTTTGTGGGGGCCAGGGTTGAACTGTCATCATTTGATCCAGGTGTCCCACACAAACAAATGAAAGTGTTCTGAATGATCCATCTCCAGCTGCTGGCAGTTCGGGAATTAGAATCTTGCTGAAGTTGTGTTGTTGGGGGTAGGCTTATGGGGTTATAAGCCAGCTTCCCCTTGCCAGTGTTTGGCACACCTACCTGCCATTGTTTGCAGTGTTGTTGTGGAGGTAATGTCCACCTCTTTGCTCATGCCATCATTTTCCCTGCCATGATGGAGTCTCCCCTTGAGTCCATAAGCCAAATAAACCTATTCCTCCACAAGACACTTTTGCTTTGGTTCTTTCTGCACAGAAACTGAGAAAGTTGACTACAATAGATTATATATATATATATATATATATATATATATATATATATATATATATATA
>PVHP010032210.1:0-20482 GCA_004024765.1 Zapus hudsonius | reverse complement strand
TTGTCAGCTTCTCCACCAGGAAAACTGGCTTTAAAATAAACACAAAAAGCAAAATAGGAGTGTACAGTTTGGCTTTATTATGTAATTTAGCATTTATTATTACTGATCAATGATCATTTGTTTTGTCTTGTTTTGAAATATCTTTGAAAACTGCTATAAGAATTTTATTTTAATTATTATAAGAAAGCAATCGGGTATGATGAGGGCCCCTGTCAGCACCATGTCTGCTGGGATTGCAATTTTTCCTGCAGTCTGGTTTTGCATGTGATCTTCGAGGCACAGCAAGGAGCTCACTAAAGACAGAGCCTCCCCAAAGGAGGAGTGCCCACATCACGTTCGCCTGGCTTTCCCCTGGAGGCCTACCTTTCTTGTTTTCAGAAATTCTGTCAAAACACTTCAAGTGAAAGGAAGGGTTTCATTTCCCTGAAAAGTGCGGGGCAATAATGAGAGCTTTCCCACTTCATAATAAGTATTCAGGAGATTTGAAATTAATAAAACTGTTCAAATTTCCCAGACTGTTTAAACTGTTATTTTTAAAACTTACTTTGAATTTTATTTCAGTTCAATGGAATCTGCCAGGCATTTTATAGTCCTGTGTATTTATTGCCTGAAGAGGTCCACCCACCCAAGAAAGTTCTCCGTAACCAAATGTCATTCACTGGAAACTGTAGAAGACTAAGTCCTCTATCTAGTGGGATGCTGGGCACCAGTTAAGCCGTGAAGTAGCATGGTGTCATAGTCAGCCACACGCCACTGGGATGAATCTTCAAACCAGGCACAATTTGGGGGAGGAAAGTATTTATTGAAACTACAGATTGAGGGGAAGTTCCGTAACAGCGAAAGAGGCTGGCCCTCATTCACAGTTCCAAACAGAGAGAAAAACCCATCACTTAACACCACACACACAGGGTATAGGCAGGAGGGCCAAGGAAAAAATTTCTTTCCCTTTATATAGCCTTAAGGTGGGGTCTTACAACCCTTCCCCAGACTTAATGGCTTCCTGACTCTCTGGAATTTCCTTCCTGCACTGCCCACACAGGAAATGATGTTTACTTCTAGCTTCTTTGAGCTTCTTTACATCCTGCCCCTTGCTGAGAGGCTGCCTTCCTGTAAACATCCTCAGAGATCCACCCAAGATAATTAAAAAGATCCAAGTTGACAACAAAACCTAACCATCAGTATTTGGTACCCTTATAGTGTAGTACTCCTATTTTAGTTTTATCCCTTCCCACTGGAAGGATGATCACTCACCCATGCACCATGGACAACTTAGGAAGATCTTCAGAGAGGTTCACCCCAAAGTTGGGTATGT
This sequence comes from Zapus hudsonius, assembly GCA_004024765.1. Taxonomy (NCBI): domain Eukaryota; kingdom Metazoa; phylum Chordata; class Mammalia; order Rodentia; family Dipodidae; genus Zapus; species Zapus hudsonius. The sequence goes on along the minus strand of PVHP010032210.1, from coordinate 19,170 downwards.
GGGTGGTGAATTTTACATTTTCATTTCATATATCTTTCTGTCCTATTTGATGTTTTTGCCCTCAACAGAATTTGCTCTTATATTAAGCTGGGAAAGTAAGAGAGACCCAGGAAATGGCTTGTCCCATACCCCCACACCTGCCAGGATCCTACCTGCAGGCCTGATCTGGTTCACGCTGTGTGTCATTCACCTATACTCTTTTAAGACACTTGTCCACAGGCGTCGATATGTCCTCCAGGTTTGGGGGAATTATAATCTGGCTTCAAAGAAACTATCTAGAAACCACTTCATCATGCATGTAGACAGTGTGGAAATATTCCTTTGGTCAAGAGGTTCAGCCAGAGAGAAAGTGGGCAGCTTTGTGGTGACGTCATGGTGAAGAAGGTGCTACATGAGAGAGCTAGTGTGCATGCTGCCAAGTGAGGCATTCACACTTTCAAGCAAGTCCAGGGACTCATTTCACCTTTCTGAAGAAATAATGAATTATATGTCACAGATAATACAGTAAACAAGTTGATAAATAGATATTTTTTTCATATGGTGTCTAACATTTGGTAAGTAGTAGGTGGTAATTTTATGTTCATATATCTTATTCAAGCACTGCTTTTTGTGGCTATTTCAACCAAAGAAAGCAAGCAGATTTGTGTGGTTCAGCTTCATGTTACTGTGATTGCTCATGGTCATCTTCTGTTGAACTTGAATCTGCTTCTCTCTTTTCCACCAGATTAAGATACTCTCCATAGGGACCATACACAATGTATATAGTTTTTTTGTTTGTTTGTTTCTTTTTAAGCTGGAACATTTCAGAAAGAATTTAAAAAAAGTTTGCCAATTTAAAGATGATAGGAGGTAGACCTGCGCTGGCTCTGTCTGATTTAAGCTCTTGTCTGTCTATTCTGGCCTGCTTTGGGACATTTTCTGTTTATCCATCTGACTTCTAATCAGGTTCTTCCAGTAGGGGGAGGAGACAGGGAAGGAAAGAGGAGGTGCCATTTCCTGTCCACTTCCTCTCAGTTTCCTGCTTATGTCTGTCTTGTACCACAAGGCTCTACAACTTATGGCCTTCTTACCAGGTAAGACCAGTTGGTAATTACTGGTCCTGAGTGTCTGTCTGCACTACAATTGTTAAAATACCCAGTATGTGCATACCTTATTGGATTCTCATGGAGAGCCTGCAAGCTATACATTCTCTTCACATTGCCGTTGAGGAAGTGGACTGAGAGTACTTGACCTTGTCCATGGTCACCAAGGTATTTATTAAATATAAGCTATCTTCTATTGGACTTTCAGCTCTGACACTCTGGTGATGTCAAGCCTAGGTCTGTCAGCCATGGCTGTAACATAAACTTTGCCACCCTGTAAGGCACATAGAGGCTCTTCCCATGCCACTACTTCCCTGGCTTGTGTGGTTTGCTGTGATATTTCTTTCGCCGTGCTGGACAGCTCAGTCCAGAAGAAATGTTCTCATGTTTGGTTCATTTTGCTGTGTGTCAGCTGTCCCCAGTCCCCAAGCCAGAAGTCATACCTTGTGACTGCACTCGAATTTGTCTCTGTTTCTGTTTGTAATGTGCACAGGCCTGGGCTATTAATCATGCCATAGGCCAGGCTGCATAGCATCTCTGGAATAATGAATTGCTCTCTGCTCCTGCCAGCATGAGTCACACCATAGCCACCAAGGAAACTTATCTCTCCCTGACTATTTCCTATCTTGTTCCTCCCTCTTCCTTCTGGTCTCCTGTGATCTGTCTTGCCAGTTACTACTGGAGCAATTCTCCCGTGTTGAAGCTCTGAAGGCCTGGCAAGGCCTGTATGACTTTCAAGCACAAGCAGTTAAGCATTGCTTACATGCCACTTTGGGTACATATATATATATATATATATATATATATATATATATATATATATATATATATATATATATATATATATATATATGATCAGGGATATAAATGTTCCTCTTGGAAGCCAACATAACCACAGCACAAAAAAGAGACAAACAATGATATGAAATGAATGCTTAAAGCAGTCATGTGGCTGGACACAGGGTATAAACAGGGAGTTTGGATGGTGTAGTGAGGCCTCTGGTTTGAAGAGTGTTGTCATGGTTTGATATAGGTGTCCCCCACAAACAAATGAATGTGTTCTGGGTAATCAATCCTCAGCTGATGGCAGTTTGGGTTTTATAACCTCGATGGAGCTGTGTTGTTGGGGGTGGGCTTATGGGAGTTATAAACCAGCTTTCCCTTGCCAGTGTTTGGCACACCTTCCTGCCATTGTTTGCAGTGCTGTGGCGGAGGTGATGTCCACCCCTCTGCTCATGCCATCATTTTCCCTGCCAGGATGGAGTCTCCCCTTGAGTCCATAAGCCAAATAAACCCAATCCTCCAAAAGCCGCTTTTGCTGGGGTTCTTTCTGTACAGCAACTAGGAAGCTGACCGCACACTGTGTCACATGGCTAACTTGCTGCAGGGAGCCAGGACAGGCAAGGGTAGCTTCTGTATGCTCTGCAATGGAGGCAGCAATGGAAATGAGCTTAGTGAGCAAAGAGCTTGCTGCACAAGCATGAGGACCTGAGTTTGGAAGCTCAACATGCATGTGAAACCAGGCTTGGTGGCACACACCTGGAATCCAGCACCAGCACGAGGGAGGCAGAAACCGAAGGATCCCTAGGGCTCACTGACCAATTAGTCCTGGTGACTCTGTAAGCTCCAGGTTCATTGAGAAACCCTATCTCAAAGAATAAAGAAGAACAAGGTGTGGTGGCCCATAAGGAGGAGTATTGCTGTGAGTTTGGCAGGGGGTGGCTGGGGAATACACCTAATGTCAACTACTGGCCTCTGCATACACAGAGACACATGCATGCACACACACACACATGCATGCATATATACCACAAACATACATGAACAAAAGAAAAATATGGATGGAAGTGAGGCTCGGAAGCTGGCTCAGCTCCTGAGGCATGGCTGTGCATGTAATAACCCCAGTTCTGATGGGGGAAGAAACCAGAGGATCATTGGGGCTCACTGTCAAACCAGCCTAATTGAAGTACCAGGAGCCCCAGTTTCAGTGAGAGACACTGTCTCAGGGAAGTAAGGCAGAAGAGCGGTAGAGGACATCCGACATCTTTCTCTGACCTCTGCATGCATGTGCACGGAACGGGTGCATCTGCACTCACAAGTGCAGATACCATACACATGCCACACATCTACACACACACACACACACACACACACACACACACACACACACAAGAAAGTGGGGGTCTGCCATAACCACGTGGAGGGAAATCATGAAGCTGTGGAACTAGCTGGTTAAGGCATTCATATTCTTGCATTCTTGAGCCCCCCATCCTCCCCCACCCCCATGTGCCTGACTCTGTGCCAGGGAGAATTCACAAATACATGCACGTCACTGTCACCTCCCTTGTCATTGGCAAAGCTAAAGTGTGTAGCCCTCTGCTTGTAGAAAAGTTAGAAACTTGAATTCAAGTCCAGAGCAGTCTGACCTGAATGCCTAATGCCTCTAGAAAGCTGAGGCCAGTTTTGTAGCATGGAAGTGGTGTGTCTTGTTTAATCTTGGAGACTTCATTTTGCTAGCACCTCAGTCACCTGGGGAAAAGGGATTTAAGGTCCCTGATTAAAAATACAGATGAATACTCAAGCCCTTGCATTGTGGTAAAAAAGGAGAAATGGGCACAGTTCTGTTTAAAACCCGGAGCTGCTCCTCTGCAATCTTGGGTAAGTCACTTACCCTCATCCTTGAGGCCATGGACAGCTGACCCTGCAGAGGCAGTTAGGGCTGGCAGCCTGGATTCACCCTGTATCTTTGCCTCTCTTCATGCTGCAGAAATACTCAGTGCCTGGGGAACTGGGTAACAGCGGGTGGAAATATTCCTGAGCATACTGGAGTCTTATCAATGAGCACAGAGACCTTTGGAACTGACCCTCCATTTTCAGGCTGTTCTTGCTGCTTCCTGCTTGACTGACTCTGCCCACACAGGAAGTGACTCAGTGCTGGTTCCATATTCCCCAACAACTTTCTTTGTCTGTCAGTTGTAAACCCAGGTACAAGAGAACTAGCTGTGTTTTTTTCTTGAACAAGCTTCTGAGCCAACCAGTAGCAGGTTGGTCCAGGTTTCCCCATTAGCTCCGGAAATGACCTGACCAAGCAAGGCCAGGAGATCTGAGAAGCAGTCATTTTCTAGGATGTGCACACACTGGGAGTGTAAGTATTGGATCAATCCTGAAAGATGATAAAAAGTACAAGATGTGCCTCTCAGCTGCATTCTAAGCAAGGAGATGACCTGGAACTTGAGGCCATAGGTACTGAGCAGGTCCATCACTATCCTCAATGAACCCCAGAACCAGTAGAACTTTAAGGACCCTCCCCTTAGTACTAGTGGTGGGCTACCATGTGCCCAGCGAGCTGCTCTAAGGTCACTGAAGTCTAGGTGAGAGGCTAGACACCCCACAGAGATCCCTGCACGTTGTATAGGACTCTGCTCAGTACTGAACTAGCCTAACTATCCCTCATCAGCTCCTGAGAAATTTTGTTTTGGGGAATGACTCAGCATGCTTTCCATAGTTCTCTTCCAGTTATTTCTCTTTTGTTCATGTATTCTTGACATTTGTCTTCGGGACTAGCAAGGAAACTTAGCTTTGATCTCTCTAATCGGAGTGAGGTTACAGGCAAGAATTTTGAACATTAGTACAAAGTGCATGAGATGTTTAACATGTAAGGAATGAGACTATATATATATCAGAATGCAGGTCGTTGAATCAAATTTCCTAATTGATTTTCTTACCCATCTGCTGAGGCCTGGGAAGAGAATGCATCTTTTATGGGTTTTCTCACCTGGTTTTCCTCATCACTTGATTTAACCCCTTTCATGAAGTATTTAGAAATCACTGAGAGAAGCAGATTGTTAGAAATGAGGATTACTTCCAGGTACAAGGGGAGCCTTGGCCTGGAAAATTATATACAGGTACCTTGAACATAAGGAAGTCTTTAGGGTGTAAAGGCCTCCATGTTACCTAGTGATAGTTGACTCACAAGTTGGAGGATATTTGATCTTCCATGCTGCAATGTATTACACATCTAAGAGTGTACACACTCTCTTCTCATCACTGGAGTTATCAGTACACATCACCAAGATGAAGTCCCTGTTTATGTAGAATAAGGACAATTAAATATAAATAATGCCCACTGGATGATCCAGCAGTCCCACCCCTCAGGATTTAGCCAAACAATTAAAGCACGCAGCCAAAGACGTATACACCAACATTTGCAACCATCTTAGATGCAATAGAACAAACTGGAACCATCAAAATACCTATCCATGAGTGAATATGTAATCAAACGTCAGTATGTCCTTTTGGCAGAATATTACCCAGCAATCTAAAGGAGACGGACCACTATGTGATACAAGGAGAGCCTCAAAAACATGTCAAATGAAACAACCCAGATGTGAAAGGCTCCCGATTATATTATGCTTTCATATAAAATTCGGAAGATGGAAAGTAATCTCTAGTGACAGACAGCAGATCGTGGTTGCTTAGAGACGGGGTGAGCCTGGAGATGGGTAGGAAGGGAATGACTAGATGAAGAGCATCTTTTGGAGGTGACAGGGATGTTTGTTACTTCTTGATTGTGGTGATGGGAGCCACATGAGTATGTGGCACACCTTATCAAATGGTATGCTGTACATATGTGTGTATGTGCAGTTTGTTATATGACCATTGTAGTTAAAGAGGGTATTAAAATAAGATGCATATGACACGTGAAAATGGAAGAGAACACTATTTGGGAGCAGCAGGGGGCTGGTGGGAGCCAAGAAGAGGGAAAGAAAGGTAATGGAGGGAAACACAAATAAAGCACCTGAGTGCAAGTATAAATGGGTCATCATGAAACCCATTATTTTTTTTAACACAAATTGAAAAATAATTTAATGTTCAAAAAAGACAAGCAGCAGTAATTTCACATGGTTCAATTGACAGGTAAATTTCAATAAGGAATTACTTTTTAAAACCTTAAAAAAATACATTATATATGTCTTACTGAACTTAGCATATCTATTGCAGGCATAGAATAGAGAGGTTCAAGGAAAAGTGAATGAATGTGGAATCCTTGGGGTATATGCCCAAGAGTGGCACAGTTAGAACATATGGCATGTCAATTTCAAAGGTTTTGACAACTGCCACACTGATTCCATAATGGCTGTACTGATTTGCACTCCCACCAGCAATAAATCAGAGCTCCTCTTTCCCCACACCCTGGCCAGCAGTTGTCATATTTCTTAATGACAGCCATTCTAACTGGGTGAGGTGGTATCTCAGTGAGTTTAATTTGCATTTCCCCCTCTTCTACAGCTCTCCGTGTACATCCGTGTTTATTGCTGCTCTGTTTGCAATAGCTAAGAAATGGAGCCGGTCTGGAAGTCCATTGACACATGAATGGATAATGAAAATGCAGTTTGGATGCAAAATGGAATTTTGCTCAGCAGTACAGAACCATGAAATTATAAACTTTTCCAAAAAAAATGGATGGATGTGAAAATGTATTAAGCAAAGTGACCCAAACTCAGAAAGTCCAAAACCGCATGTTCTCTCTAATACGCAGACTCTAGCTTATAATATTCTCCACGTATGCATACAGAGAGGGGCAAAGCTAGAATGGTGACCAAGAGTGAGTATAAAGAGATGACAAGGAAGGAGGGGTGAGGAAGAGAAAAAGGACACGTGTGACGTGTAAAAAGAAAGGAGGATGATACAGGGGAGGAGGGAAGAATGGAGAAGTGGGGAAGAGAATCGACTGAAACAAATTATATTCGAAAATACCAGAATGATACCTAACACTTTGTATACTAAATAAAAAATAAACATTAAAACATATAATTAGGGCCGGAGAAATGACTCAACCATTAAAGGTTCTTGCTTACAAAGACTGGTGACCTGGGTTTGATTCCCCAGTACCCACATAAAGCCAGAGGTACAAAGTGGGGCATGCATCTGGAGGTCATTTGAAGTGACAGGAGGCCCTGGCACTCCCATACTCACTCTCTCTGTCTACCTCTTTCTCTTTCTCTCAAATAAAGAAGCAAGAATAGTGTGCCTGTGCATGTGCGTGTGCATGTGCGTGTGCGTATGTGTGTGTGTGTCAACAAAATGGTGAAAGGAGGCTTTTCTGCTTTGAGACTGGATGGAGGACAGGTTTGTAGATACCTAGGTGCAGTTCTGAAGTGATTGCAGATTTAACCAGGCCATCCTGAGCTGACCAAACTCATGCGTGTCTTTGCCTTCTTGTTTTTCAGAGTGATTTGTGGTCCTTGGGGATCACCGCCATTGAGATGGCAGAAGGGGCTCCCCGTAAGTACCTCCCTCTGTCGTGGTTTGGCTCTGAGGGCTGTGTGGGCACCTTGCCAGGGCTGAGCCAGCTTTCCTTCTGTTGCACAGAGCTCGGCATGGGTCTGGTGTGGCATATTTAGAAAGCAGAGTCCCTAAGTCAACCAGGAATCCATTCATTCTTTTGAATAGAAAAGACGAAAGCGCATTTTGGGGAGTGTTGTCTGTCTTACGCACTTCTAAACAAAACTGGGGGCAGCCACAGAGACTGTGAACTCCGGTGCCCAAAACTTCACAGCTGAGTTTCAGTGTGCAATTTACACAAACACCCCACCCCAAAACACTGCTGTTTAGCTGTAGGGTTTCCTGCTGGTATCTGAGTTGGAGTAACCAGGATTCTGAGAACCTGAAGATGCTCCCAAGTCCCTTGGGGTCTGGAGTATTGGAACTGTAGAACACCTCTCGTAGCCAGAACTGAGACCTTACCTCACTGACTTCCCTAAAGAAAATACCACTGGGAGCTGGGGAGATGACTCAGTGGTTAAAGGCTTGCTTGCAAAGCAGGCCAGTCTGGGGTTCAATTCCCCAGTGCCCACATAAAGCCAGATGCACAAAGTGACACATTCATCTGGAATTTGTTTGCCACTCTCATTCTCTCTCTCTCTTTCTCTCTCGCTTCCTCCTTCCATCCTTTCCTCCCTCACTCCTCACAAATGAATAAATAAAAATATTTGTTAAAAAAATGCCCCTGACCAAGCCTTCCTCTCCAATGGACCATTCCTATTGGTGACCAGGCTTTTGACGGATGAAAAAGACACACCCTGTTTGAAAGATGTGAGGTCCTTTCGCTGTGATTTGAGCATTCCCCTCCCCCAAATACTTGAATGAGCCTTCCTTGGTCTGCAGGGCAGTCTGAGACAGGTCCACTGCTCCTGCGTAGCACTGACTCCCTGACCCTGGGTGCCTCCTTCCTCACTTCCTTTCACACAGACCTTTCCCCCAGCAATGCCCTTTCATGTTTAATACCACACCCTGCTCTCTGCTTCTCAAAGGCCCTTCACCTGTGGGACAGGCCATTATTAAACTTGCCAGTTTTCCTCTTCAACATATCATTGTTTCTGGCTTCTCCAGAGCTGCTGGACTCCCATCTATAGCATGATTGATGTGGAGTGTTTGTTGACAACATTCCCTCTGTTCACACTGACATTTGTGAGTCAGAAAAGTAATGCACCCCACCCTTGAAACTATGTGATCATCTTGAGTGTTAGACAGAGCTAAAAATAAATTTACCCACTGGAATCCTCTGGCTGGGGGTGGGAGGAGCTTATGGTCTTCATCTGCATACAAAGAACACAAAGTACTCCAGCTGTTTGAAAAGTAAACTAATCAAATATTTTGGTTAAAATAAGAATACATGAGCTTGTTCACACTAAACGATTATGTCATGTTTACAAGTTGAGATATATTTATAACTTTCTTTTCTGCCAGATGCTGGGACTGACTGAATCCCTTGGTCATCTTGGGACCAGGGAATTTAAAAACAATGCTAAAACTGTCTAACTAAACCTATCTTGTAACCTGATGAGCCAGTGGGGAGATCTGCAAAACAGAATGCTCTGAGATGGGACTTTTAATCTCTAGAAGTCTGTGTAGATAACACTGTGTTTGAAAGATAAGCCCCTGGGGGACCAGAAGCATCCTTGCTTTATAAAATATCTCTTGCATTAAGACTTGGACTTTTATTAACTACAAGTAACCTAACCATTCCGATTGTAATTGCTACCTGATGTTGTTTACTTTGAATGTCACGTGGTTATTTGCAGAAAAGATGCCTGGTTGTTGGTCCTTTACTGATTTTCATTAATATGAAATGAACATATGTCCCCCTAGGAATGTGACTATTTGGAAGGTATACCTTTTATGAGTATCATTTAATTAGCCACGGGCTCTTTTAATTACTTGCCAAATGGAAGCGTGTTGCTCTCCTGACCCATGCTTATGGGTCCTGTGGATCCACGATTCATTTAGTAGTGTTCACTGAGCAGCTAGGATGGGCTTGGTGTGGGTTTGACCTCCTCACTGGAGCTGGCCCTTATTTCACTCTCTTGCAGCTCTCTGTGACATGCATCCCATGAGAGCCCTCTTCCTCATCCCCCGGAACCCAGCACCTCGGCTCAAGTCAAAGAAGTGGTGAGTTTGACCTTCAGTGTCTTCTAGCTCTGAGAATGAAGTTTTCCTGTGATTTTCTGTTGAATTAGCCCAGAATTGGAGGTCCTCCACACTGGGTTAAATTAATACCACAACTTGGTAGGTGACGTTCTATATGCTGTCATTCATCTCAGGACAGTAGCTTCATTACTTCCTGTCTACATGGCAAGTTGCTAAGTGTGCACCTTAGGCAAGGAGCTATTAGCCAAAATGGAGCCCAAGTAATCACATGAAAAGGTCCTGATTTATGACTCGATGGATGCCTCTGCCCGGCATATATCATCAGAGATGGTGATGGCTTTGCTCATAAGATTGGCTGACTTCTGTTCCACAGACAGAGGCTCCCCAAGTGCACACACACACACACCTGCTACACAGAGGCTCCCCAAGTGCACACGCACACCTGCTGACACTCCGTGTGTTTTCTCTGGCACGGGCAGCCGGGGTTCTGTGCTCTCATTCCTGTGTCACAGGCGCTGCTGCTGCTGATTTTTGGTAGCATTGTGACCTTTGCTTCTACTAAGTTTGTTCTTGCCAAAAGGTGACTTCCTACAAACTCTTACATATAAACCCTACTGGGAGACGTGTGGAGTATGGTGGGAATTGTGTAGAATGGTTGATGGCTGAAGTTTGGGAAACAAAATTCTCCAGGTTATGTCCTTTTCAGTTCTTGTGTACTTCTATGGGGTCTTCATATCTTATTCTATAGTGAAAATTCCTCGCTTCCTCCTTCCCCTTGATAGCCATGGCTATCTGCAGTATATATCCTATATATTTTCTTGAGTCCTGGTTCCTCTCACATTGGGCCAATTCCTGCCCACCTGTGCTGTCCGGCCCTGATACCTGGACACATGCCCTGGACAGGTAGACCAGGAAGGAACAAGTCCTTTGTTTCTTTTTATGTTCAGGCTCTTGCCTGGGGCCCTCACATCTCCCACCCACAGCCTCAACCCCACCATGGAGAGAAGGCTTAATTAGTACCAATCAGCTGGTAATGACATAGCAACCCTGTGGAACAGGGCAGAGGCATGTGCACAGAGAGAGGGAGGAAGCAGAAAGCCATGACAAGCGGCAGCCTCCAAGTTGGCAGGCCTGCCAGCCGTCGGACACTGAGTTGCTATTGGTAACGGGGAGGCAGAGCCTTCCCTGCTCTCCTTCCTCTCAGAGGGTCATGGTGGTACCTACCAGTCATGCTGTTGTCTGCCCAGCAACAGCCTGCCATTGGGCACCGCTCAGCATGTGGTCACAGAGAGCAGGAGGACCCTTCCTTTTCCTAGGAGATTCCTGTCTCTCCTCCCTGGATCTGACTTACGGAGAAAAGAGCCAGCATGTTCCTCCCCTGGAGCAACAGTGAGGCTGCAAAGACCCCTGTCTGCCAGATTTCTGCTGGCATTGTGCCAAGGGGGACAGAGAGGGGCCTTTGTGCACAGTGGATCATAAGGTTAGGGCATCTCTGGATGCTTAGACAGCTCAGCCACGTGGTGATGGGTGCTCTGAGAGGATTGATACCGTGGTCGATTCTGACACACAAAGATACTCTCCCTCTCTGGGTCCTTGTCACTACCAGTGAGCAAAGAGTAAAGCTGGGACTATTTCCTGTGTGTGTGTGTGGGCAATGGGTCTTCTTCACAAGGTTTCCTCCTTCCTTCTCTTTCTAGCTCTCATCCACACACCCACCCGAGAAGGCATACTCAGTGTCCACGCTGCCCTCCAGGGGCATCCGGAGACCTGATGACTCTGCTCCTAATAGCACAGAGCAGCTTGTTATTTCCATGGGGCCCTTATGTTGGAAGTGTCCACAGAGTAAAAGCTGGGGTCAGTTGAGACCAGTGGAGAAATCAAAACTGCTTATATAAGATTCCCTAGACCTGATAGCTCACGTGTGCTCTGGATGCAGACTGGAAGACAGCTAGGGCCTCGGGCCCCCTGACAGACACCCCAGCCTCCTGCCCTGACTGAACGCTTGCTGTCACCTGTGTTCGTTTATAGAGCTTCAGATCTGATGTCTGCCATCATTCACTTCTGCTTTGAGATATGATAAGGCTCTTGTATGTGTGTGTGGGTACGTGTGCATGTGTGCTTTTCAAAGAAAATAATGATACTGTAATAATCAAGGCACTTACACATTCAGGTACTATTCTAAGTACTTCACGTGAATTAACTCATTCAATCATCACAATAGTCGTTTAAGATAATTACATAATATCTCCATTTGTATCCAGAGAAACAGGCACAGAAAAGTTAAGGGAAGGCCGGGCATGGTGGTGCATACCCTTAATCCCAGCACTCAGGAAGCAGAAGTAGGAGGATCCCCATGAGTTCAAGGCCATCCTGAGACTACATAGTGAAAAAAAAAAAGTGATTTTTTTTTCCCTAAGCCATCCAGTAAGTAATGAATTGAGCCCAAAGCAGAGAAACGGGATAGTTCTGAAAACGGCCACTGCAGTGATAGAGATGGAATTATGTTTAGGGAGTTGATGAGGACCACAGACATTTAGCCCAGCTGATTAGAACAGCTTCTGCAGTCATCATTCAGGCACCTCAGTCTTTGGGGTTTTTTGTTGTTGTTGTTGTTGTTATTGTTGTTTTGAGATAGGTCTCACTTTAGCCCATGCTGACATGGAATTCACTATGTTGTCTCAGGCTGGCCTCAAACTCACAGCGATCCTCCTTCCTCTGCCTCCCAAGTGCTGGGACTAAAGGTGTGTGCCACCACACCCAGCTTCTTGGCACCTCAGTCTTAACGTGTGAATGGAATAGATCTGGGAAGATAAAGTGTTACAGAGTTTATTTAGAGCCTTGGATAGTGTGCACCTGGCGTTAACACTCACCTCTCCATGGTGACTTCTGAGAAGCTAAGTTACCCAGCTGAGTGGAGGTGTTGTCTAAGAGATAAGACTACATTGCCAGCAGTAGAGATTCAACTGATAAGCTTATATAAATGTGCTTTGAACCCATTCAAGCACTCAGAAGTCTGGTGATGGTCAACATGGTTGAAGTATTGTCATTTGTAATTAAATGCATAATTAAGCATATTGATTCCATGGTCTCACTGACTTAAATAAGAGATAGAGAATCCTTCTTTGAAGATGTAGTGTGTTTGTTTTATGTCGGCTTGGCTTGGTTTTGATTTTTATTGGTGATAAGGTCTCTCTACGTAGCCCAGACTGACCCCAAACTCAGAGAAATCCTCCTGCCTCAGCCTCCCAAGGATGTACCACCATGCCTGACTTGACTCTTCAAACAATGCCTGTTAGTAAGACATGAGATACATCACCAGGTTTGAGTTCAGCACAAAGGAATTCTCATTACTCTCTGGTGAAGTGTTTTTTTTTTTTTTTCTCACCAGGAGAGCTCTGAAAACGGGGATGTTCATAGAAGTTTCCATCGCACTCCTTGGATATTGCTCTGCCCTAGATAGCTGGAGATTTCTCTGGCTTCTTTCTTTCTTTTTTTTCTTTGTAAGATGTCAGTGTCTGGGAAAGGAATATACAGCCTTTAAGTCTGGATCTCATTTTTCAAATTGAATGTGATTTATTTTATTTATCACCTCTAATTAATAGCAGAACACTTTATAAAAAAAAAAATCAAGTGCTTCCTTCTGGCTGCCAGCAAGAAAGAGAGAACTACCTTTTGCAGTTCTTGTGAATATTCAGTAGTTTTCCCATCATAATTTGCTTTTATTTTCATCTTTTTAATATTGATTTTCCTACCTAGACGAGACCTGTGTGGAGGTTGTCTAGTTCTTTATTCAAGGTAACTTTGTAGTTTTCCTGTTTATCCCATAGGACAGTCTTATTTCATCAAGCTATTTTGCAAAATATCTCCTTAGATAATACCATGTTTATACACTCATGGCTTATTTGATTAATCGGAGAAAGAAAATCATATCCACCCTCCAATCTTCCTTCCAAGCCTAGTAAAGGCAGATTTGAATATGGCTGCAGCACAGCCCTTGCCCAGCATATACATTTCTGTTCATCAAACACACAGGGCAAGTAGTGGGCCCATGCTATAAAGATGATCTAGACACTTCCTGACCCTGATGATCACTGCCAGTGTAGACAACACAGAGGTAGGGACCGAAGGGCACCGCAGGCAGGTGCATAACATCTACCCCGTTATCACTATTTCTAACACATAGGGGCCAGTCCTCGTTCATCTTAAGGAGAGGCAGCCAAGGATCAAACCCTGCTTTTTTGTGTAAAATATCTTTCAACTTTAAATATAGATTAGACATTTAAAAATAAAAATACCTATATTTAATTACTTGAAAAATACAGAATAACATGAAAAAATGCTTTGACCTAGAGGGAAACAGAGGACCGTCCACTTACGTACCCACTTATATTTGAAAGTTGAATAGCACGCAGGATACCATGTTATATGTGTATCTTCAGACTCATATATATATATATATATATAAAATTCTGGAATATATAATCTATAATGCATACAATACTGAATTTGTATATTCTAGCATTTGTAGTCACCAGTCTTCCCACAAGAGAGTGACAGAGGGCACACAGTGGATCCCTCCTGCAGTAGGCAAGGTGCCCAGAAGACCAGTGTTCCACCAAGGTCTTGGGGGTGAAGTGCTGAGCTGTCAGCCTTGGAACAGAATGCTGTCAAGTCATGAGCTTACTTGTTTATGACTCTTGGTAATTCCCTGGAACATTCAGCAAGCACATGAATGCCCAATTTGTAAAGCATGACCAAAGTCCACCAGGACTTTGATCGCATGCTTATATCTGTGTCCAGTGCTCCCCTGCCCCCAAGCTTCTTTGACATACGTTTGATCTTGGAAGAAATGGGGTCTTTCTAGAAGAACATAAATGGGCTTCTGGATGTTAATTTAGGTCTTTAAATTTAAATGTTTAAATCCTTTGGTTGATGGAAAAAAATACACATGCATACTGTTCTTATAAATTGGAAAACAGAGTCAAAAGCAATTCTGAGATTAGCAGTTCATTTTCCCCTGACTATGTTCACTTTATCATTTGGGAAGCTCACACATTTCCCCCATGCTCGACACCTCTGCTTACCCGGTTTTCATGTTTCTCCCGCTGTGTTTTCTGTCTGGACAGCTCACTTTGATATTCCCTGGAATACAGTATTTTCTTTCCTAGCTTTGAATTTTCACAAAGTTCCCACCTTCCTGAACCATCCTTTTCCTGGGCTGAATTTTTCTCCTGACCTCTTTTTTATTCAAATTGTGTACATGGCCATGGGGTGGGGGTTGTGTGTGAGCAGAGATGTTGTTCCTCTGGTGCCATCCACCCTGTTTGAGACAGGGTTTCTCATGGGCCTGGAACTCACCTGTAGGTGGCCAGTGAGCTATAGGGATCCTCCTGTCTCCACCTCCCTGGGGCCAGCACTACAGACATGCATCCCCATGGTTGACCATCTACATGGGTGCTGTGACTTGAACTCAGGTCCTCCTGTCTGCCAAGCAAGCACATTCCTGACTTTCTAGATCTCACTCCCATAGAGGTCTTTTTCCTTCTTCATCCCTTCAGTTTTCTGTATAAAATAATAGATGCACTTTGTGAAAATGCTTCCATGTATTTAACACCTACCATATGTTACCTTATCCATATGTTGATGGCGATGAGTTCTTTGATCTTCATCATACCCAATACAGTATGAGACTGATTTTGTGATTGGTTCATCCTATGCTGACCGGATGGGACCCTTTTTTTTTTCCTTTTTAATTCCAGCATTTCCAAATATATTTTTGTTTTGCTTTAGGTTGTGACTTTATCTATGGATATCATCTCTTTGGTTGGCAGGTCAAAAAAATTCCAGTCATTTATTGAAAGCTGTTTGGTAAAGAATCATGGGCAGAGGCCAGCAACAGAACAGTTGATGAAGCATCCGTTCATACGAGACCAGCCTAACGAGAGACAGGTCCGCATCCAGCTGAAGGACCACATTGATAGAACAAAGAAGAAGCGAGGAGAGAAAGGTAAGCTGCCCACTCGTGTTTTCACAAGAGAGGGGATGGTGTGAACCCTGGGCTCTGGATGTATTCAGAGGCCACCATGGGGATTTCGCTTGGGCCTGTGCGCTTCCTTCGTGGGCTCACATTGCTGAGTGCCAATGGAGGGAAGTCCCATCCTGCTGCTGGGAACATG
Organism: Zapus hudsonius; assembly: GCA_004024765.1. Lineage (NCBI taxonomy): Eukaryota > Metazoa > Chordata > Mammalia > Rodentia > Dipodidae > Zapus > Zapus hudsonius. The sequence goes on along the minus strand of PVHP010032210.1, from coordinate 3,482 downwards.
ACCTCTTCCAGGCAATGAAAAAGGTATGATGGGTGAAACGAGGAAGCACTTTAAATGACATGGGATTTTCTTAATTCACATGAATATTCATGTTTCAAGACTAAAAGTCTGCAGCAGACGGACAACCTCAAAAAGTCACCTACTTGACATTTTTCTGTAACGGCAGAATGTAAGTGTTTTGTGTTCTGAGGCCTCTTTCTGGAACAGTTATTTGGACATCAGAGCACAGTTTGTTGTAATTGCCTGCCCATAAAGTACCATTAGGTTGCCGAGCTAGAAACATGGGATGTTGGATTCTGAGCTGAAGGTCATTGGATGCACTTCTTTAACTCAGAGGTGTGTCATGTCTCTCTTCCACCACATAGACTTTGCCTTGAGCCCAGATTTGGGGTCTAAGGACCATGTCAGGGTTTGGGGACTGGCAACTCGTCCACAAGCTCCCTGAACAAGGTGCAAGCCTACGTGGTCTGGGCAGGGCTTATGGTCACCCAAGCATAGGTAGGGAGGTAGGGGAGGCAGGGGAGTGGAGGAGAGAAATGGAGAGGACACGCACCTGCTCGCTCGGTGGAGAGCAGGAAGGTCCCAGGAGTGAGACAGGTTAGGGCTGGAGAGGTGAGCCTTGACAGTGTGCCGAGTGGCCATGTGCTGAGTTCCTTGCTTCCTCCTTCTCCACCCTGCCCCCCTTTTCCTCAGTGCAGGGGGGCAGTGGAGGTGGTAGACAGCACATGATAGAGGATGCTCTCCCTCTTTGCCTCTGCAGGAAACCACCTGACACAGCAAAGTGTGTGAGCTGAGGCTTCAGGTGGGGCATCGAGTGGACTAGCTTGGACAATAAGGTCTTCAGGGGGCTAAGGAAGGAGGAACCACCCTCAGGGACCACCCCTTGGTCAGCAGCTAGCCTCAGGAAAGTGTCTAAGCCTCAGCTTGGACTCAGGATTGGAAGGTCATGGGGCCTCGATCTCCATTACTTGGGGGTGGGCAAGGATAAGATGTCCGTCAGGCCCAAAGGAGCAGAGAGAGGCCAGCCCAGCAGTGTCTACTAAGCCTGAGGAGAAATCTGTAGGTCAAGGTCAAAAAGTTCTAGGACCAGCTTTACAACTGCTCTTGTCCATTGTGATCTGGCGCCAGTCCATGAAGTCAAAATACTTACAAGAATATTTGAAAGCACCATGTCACACATCCAACCATTAAATGCCAACCTCTCTAAGAAGAAACTTTTATCATACTATGGACATGCCAAGTAGATTAAATATGCAAACTCTATGTATGCTCCTTATCAGCTAATTCACTCCAGTTTTCTCTTCCTTAAAGATGGGCTGAGGACACAGGGACCATCATAGGACTTAATGCCTGGTATCACCACAAAGATTTGAAAAGATGTCGTGTAAAATGACTGATATGATTTCTGGAACATAGTTGAACCCTTGTAGCCATTGACATTTGGTTTATCCTTTGCTAGCCTGTCACTTTTGGGGTGTTACTACACAAGGGTGATTTCTAAGAACCAGTGGACCCCTGAATAAGACTGGGGAACAGTGTGTTTTAGCATAGATTCACCTTTTGGGGCGCAAAACCTTGAATGTGACACAGAACTCTCCACGACAGCTCATTCTCTGTAGCAATGAAGAGTCTTGGAGCGATGTGTCAAAGGGCAAGGACCCAGGAGTACTGTTTTGGCTCAGGGACAGCAGCATAAGGGTCCTGGTCTAATTTTGTCTATTTCACAAGGAAGAGGATTTGGTCAAATGGTTCTCTCACCATTTGCTTGGCTTGACCAAGTGACTGGATTTGATTCCTCTCACACTTTCTAACTTTCCCACTTGCCTGCTTTCTCTCTGACCAACTTTGGGGAGATCAATAAATTTTACTTTGCGCTGCTTTAAAAACTTGATACTTTTTCCTTAAGATATGTTGACATATACTAATTTAGCCCAGTACTATAAAAGCAATCAGAGCCCATTCTGGGAAATATTGTAATTGAAGATTCTGACAAATTGGAGTAATTGTGTGCCTCTTTCCCTTGCTATAATTTCCTTTATTAGATAAAATTTCTTCATCCTACTTTGAACTCTGTTTACCCATTTTTGAAAAGCTTAGAATATTAAACTTTCAGTAGGAGTGGGGCGGGAGCATAAGGACACTCCGCAGGTTGGTGAAATAATACTTTAAATAGCCTGAAAGGTTCATACTTATTTAAATGATTTCAATGTGTGCTGCTAACATGCAACTCTAGGAAACACTCTGAACTCATCATATTCTTTAAAAATTTCTTCATTTTCTCTTCAATTTACCAACACTGGAAAGGGCAAGTGTTTAGTATCACTGGCCTGTGAATTCTGCCTCCTGGTGGTGATATAGCCAAATTGCAGTTTCAGTTCCTCTAAGGAATGCTCAGCTGTCTTCACCCTTGTGATTAACTCACAGCTATGACGACATAACAGACTTGTGACAACAGGAAAGACTTGTGGCAACAGAAAGGTCCTCATCATGCATAGAAGCTGTGGGGCAGTGAGTCATTGTGCCCTTTGCCGATTTGCTTTTCTCACAGCCAGACACCTTGCTACTCAGAACTCACAAATATGTTATGCCAGCTGACTCATGTGAGCGTATTGTTTGTGATGCCCTTTTGCCGGCACGTCAATCGGTGGCAGCCTGCAGAAGGGGTGCTGACCTTCCCTACGTCACTTCCTCCTCCATATGTCAGTTTCTTTCCACTGCTCTGAGCAGTGGTGATAGCTGCTCTTTTATGTCATTTCTTGTTAACCTTTTTCTGCTTAGCATATAATGTGTGAGGGGGGAAGAAACCACTGGTTTTCAATATGGAAAACTTCCCGGTGGAGTTCTAAATCCAAATCCTAGTCTGACCTTTGCTAGTGTGAAGGCATTCAATATAGCAGGTACTCTATTGTCATTAAAGGTCTCTCTTTCTCTCTCTCTCTCTCTCTCTCTCTCTCTCTCTGTCTGTCTGTCTCTCTCTCTCTCTCTGTCTCTCTCTCTCTCTGGTTTTTCGTGGTAGTGTCTCTCTCTAGTCCAGGCTGACCTGAAATTCGCTATGTAGTCTCAGGGTGGCCTCAAACTCACTACCTCTGCCTCCCGAGTGCTGGGATTAAAGGCGTGCGCCAACCCCGCCCGGTTGAATGCTTCTCTTTTGCCAGAGGGTGACTGTGATAAATAAATACAGAACACAGCTATAACGTCTGACACAAGTTACTCATGAGAGACACAACCAATATCCATTCTTTTACTTCGTTTTGATTTTTAAATATTTATACATGTATATATTATTAATATTTACACAAGCATATTCCTCCATACCCCTTCATTCTCCCTCCTCCATAATCATAAAAGTTCTGGTTTTTAGTTGACTTGACAGTGTTTTCTGATCACCTCGAAAGCAAAGGCTCAGTTATATGACTTACACCTTGGCTTGTTTACTATATTAGCGAATTACATGAATTTCTTTAGTGGATCCATCAAAATAT